>BQNB010086978.1:0-28042 GCA_026074375.1 Tanacetum coccineum
AATGTATATTAAACAACCATTATACTTTAACCAAACACCAAAACAAGACCCCAGCAATGTTGTCGGAATCATCCAAGAACACATGGTACACATACATCAATTACTCGATTGCAAATGTCATTATACTTGGTATATACAAGAAAACTGCAAAGCTGATTGAACAAAATTTTCGACTTTGGACAACGATTAGACAAGAAAAAAGTATTCCCCACTTTTTGCACTAACTAAATTTTTTTAGGTAATTCAGTTGTGAACTCCTAAAAAGATTTCATGGTCTAACTCCTCAAGGGTTGCTGGGAAATTAATTTTTAGCGGACGATAGTCAAGCGATCAGCACTTAAAAACAATCAGTCATGCATGTAAATTTAAGGTGTATCACGGTTTAAGAACCATGATTTACATGCTCGTAAAAGCATGATTATCAATTTAACCAGATAAATAAGCAACAATAAGTCATAAAACACAAATTATAAACCAAGTTACATAATAAGCAAGTACAAGCATGTAAAATCCCGAACCATTTTAATTTTTCCAAATTTTAAGTGACTCTTAAGAGTATTTATTTTTACAAAAATAGAACCCCAAAGTGGCCACACATAAAAAGCAAGAAAAATATCACAAATATGTGTTTTAAGCGATTTTACACATTTTATGTAATTATATAGCCATATGAACGGCTCATGATGCCACTGTTGGAATTAGTGATCTAATACCCTATTATTACACTAATAATACACGAATAAACGAAGCGGAAAGTAAACATATATAGAATATATAATTAACATAAAACATAAAAAGGAACCGCGTACCTTTTAGCAAAATATGCTATCAAACAATGAAGCTAATATGAACACTGATAATGCTCATATTATACATATTGCTACATGCGTTATCAGTACTTTTATATATCTATTTTGGTTAATTATAAGAACATTTGGTATAGAATATAATATATTTGTCATTGTAGGTTCATGTGATGTGTCGTGGAAGAAAACAAGAGAAAGCACGAAGAATTGAAGCTTAAACGAAGAAATAACTCAAGCTAATTGCTTCCCGACACCTGTTCACTATTTTGGTGATAACTTGGTCATATGAACTTCGTTTGACACGGTTCTGGCGGCCACACGAAAAAAATTCAATTATCTACAACCTTGAAAAAGGCCAAGTGCTGAAAATGCCCTAAGTACGTTGTACTTGTAAAAAGTGCGGCAGCGTTTTCCTATCAAAATTAAGAGAATTAAAAGCATTAAATGAAGACAACATTAACACTCGAAGTGTGGCGCACAATTTATGTTGTGCGGCGGTTTTCGGACCCCAGAATGCCTATAAAAAGCCTCCTTGGCTCTCTCATTTCATAAACTCTCATAAAAATCAATCCCATTCGATTCCACCACTCAAAACAGGGATTTTTTGGGATAAGGGCTTGACAAACCTTTGATCCAAACCATCCTTGGAAACATAATCATCACAACAAGTAAAATAAAAGTTAGGAGAAGTTCTTGGGGAATTTGGATGATCTTTCTTGATGTTCATCAATATTCCCAGGTTTTAATACATCCAAGAAAGTAGTAGTGAAGTACAATTCGAAGCTATAAGCTATTGTGACGGAATTGTTCATAGTTAATGAGTTTACTTTGAATATAATAAAGATTTTGTTGGGAAAACTTGTGAAATCATCAAACATTTACTCTTGAAGTTGGTATAAATCTTGTTTATCTTTTTAATATGATCTTTACTGAATTCATGATGAATGTTATGTGTTTTGTTACTTGTTTGATTATGGAGTAGTCATCTTGTGTTTGTTTGGGCATTATGTGATCTTGGATATGGAGTGTTTGGATACTTGTTTATTGAATTGGTAAAACATATTTTATACAAGAATATAGGCCGAAATGGTTCTATATATACGTGTTCTATCATTCCACTTATTATATTGGTTATAATAACTTATAAAGGCCGAAAGGATTTGTTGTTATTAATCGATATAATCACTAGTTACACTTAAAGGCCGAAAGGATTTGTAACTTGTGATATCTTTATTATCAAAACTTGTAAACACTATCCTAAACACTTCAATGTCTTAGTGATCATTGTCTAAACAAACATACTTTAATCATTTGTTTGAATCATCTCTTAATCGTTTTCTTTACAATATTCGATATATGCACGATTTGGTTAATTTGATCCGTGACAATCATTTTAGCCTTAGCACCTTAATTACAAACTGTGAAAACTTCAATTCTCGTGGAACGACCTGGACTTACCTAATACTATACACGAAAGGGTATACTTCCCCGAGTGTTGTGTTTTTAGTAAAAATCGGTATTTCTAGTATTATAAATTTAAAGCTTGCAAAAGACACATAAAGTTTTTGGCGGTAATTATTTAAGTTGTTATTAGTTTGTTTGTTTGATTTTCGTGCTATTTTGTTTCTCATAAAGTTATTTACTGTTTTGCAATACAAAATTTGCAATCTCTCCGTACAGTTTTCTGGCAAACTGAACCAAAAATCAATTTATCTTCAGGAAGTACGCCGCACATTATATTTGTGCACCGGTTTTCCTGAAAACCCAGGAAGTACGCCGTACTTTACCCAAGTATGCCGCATTTTCTTCAGAATTTTCACCAGCAGAATCTGAGTAAAACCAAAACCAAAAACCTTATTTTTCAAATCGTTTTGATTATATGCTTTAGATTGTTTGTTTTTCATAAGTTGATTATATTTCATTTCTGTTAGCTCTGTTTATTTATTTCTGTTTATTTCGTTCGTTGTAATAACCTAAAATATAAAATAACAAAAACATAAATTCCCAAAAAAACCGACACACTTTTCCTAAGTACGTTGCATTTATCCAAAAAAACAATACACTTTTTTTAAACAATTATCCTTATTTTCTATAATATATATATATATATATATATATATATATACACACACAAAAAGTTAAAAATATAAATATGAAAATAATTTACTTTATTTTGATCTTTATCTATAGCCTTTATTATATAATATAATAAATGTTTTTTTTGTAAAAAGCTTAACGTATGTATAAACCACTATTTTTAGAAAACAACTTGTTAAATATTTTTATATAAAATTAAATAAAAATTTAATAACAATGACTTGTAAGATTAAAACTATCCAAAAAGAAGTCGTCGGGATCGAATCATTCAAATCTTCAACTCATCATTCCTCCGTTAATAAATTTGTCATCATAAATATACCTGAAGAGGATGTCGAAACCAAACAATTAATTCTCGATCCTCACGGGAAAGTGCTAAGATTGTAGCACCGACTCCTAATTCTGCCATTGTTCAAATCGATGTTGATGACAACTTTGTTATCAATAGTATCCATTTGAAAATGATTCGTGAAAATAAATTCGAAGGTATTCTGCGGGCCGATCCGCATGACCACATCCGTGAATTTCTCACAATCTGTGACATGTTCAAATATGGTGAAACTCAAATCAAAGCTGTTAAGCTTTTAATATTTCCACTATCCTTGTCCGATAAAGCTAAAACCTGGTTCAACAAACTAAATGAAGAGTCTATAACATCGTGGGATCAAATGAGAAGAGCTTTTATAACCAGATTCTTCCCACCTTCGTTATTTATCCATCTTTTGCTTAAAATCAAAAATTTCTCTCAAAACTTATGTGAAAGTCTAACTGAAGCCTGGTTTATAACACCCCCATTTTGACAAAATTCGCCGCGTAGCTAATTCTGGGGTATTTATTTCCTAGTACAACACTTCATATCATAGAAAACGACTCATAAAGAGACGTTTTTGGGAAATTTTGTTATCATTCATTTATTCATCAGAGTTTTTACAAAAAGAGAGATTCCCAAAATCTAGAAACATAAAGTTTGAATGATAACAGTTTAGCCATCTTCAAGTCGGTGCCACTCCGTGCCCATTGTTGCTCAATTACCTAAGATAAACATGTTAAAAAGATCAACAAATGGTGCGTGAATTTCTTAGGTTTATGGTAAACAGTTTGGTAATACAAGTTCAATAGTGGGTTATGTGTTATACACTATAAGTGTAATAATGCAAGGAGTTAATTATTTAGAAAATAGTATTTATTTCCCTAAGCTCATGACTCCATGACTTGAGATAATCAATAATAACAAGAAGTTACCCCAATGGGTGCTTTGCCTAATCAAACAGCCTAGTGATTCAAAATGATATAAGTGCTTTGGTTACCAGAAAAGTATAGGTAACACAACGTGGGAGTTCAGTCCCAAAATAATCTTTCTCAGCATTCGCGCTACTCCGAAAAAGTAATAAACAGTTCATGATAGTGGGGTCTTATGGCAAAGTAAGGACTTAGGCAATATATACAGGATAACATACATTGGAAAAACACTCGTATTCATGGTTTATAGCATGTATCCCCCTCGCAGGTTTATGAAAACATTAGAAGATTTAAAATGTGAGGCTATGAACTCACCTTAACAAGGAAATCTGATTGATGGCAAAAGTATATCAAGTGAAAGTAACGGCCTCTTCACAAAACCTGAGGTAATATGTCAAGTCTTAGTGTGATGGTTTATGTTTCAAAACTTCATAAAGTTTAACGTTTGATTTATTAATTTATGGAAATATTGTATCACTGTTCGGGCTATCATAATTCAGAGGTCATGTAGTAAACGTTTGAGGAGCCAGGACACTTTAAATCATAGATCTAGCAAAATCGTCAAAACGTATACCCAAATGAAACTCCTCACATGAGGCTCCCTAGTAACGTGATACGATAAGATTTTAAGTTTCTTTAAAAGCTAGTCGATGATAAATTACGTTAATTATATAACGTAATTGTTTTATAATGCGTCGATCGTTGATTAATAGCGATAAATGTATCAGGTTTTAATAAAATCGAGTCTTATAATATTAATATATATTTTTATAATTTATATAAAAATATTGTATCTTATATTTTTAAGTTTGCAAAAATGGCAATATATACCCTTGATTTATAAACTTTTACAAATTTAGTCATGTATATATAAAGTATATATAATTTAATACTTTAACTTTATAACTTGGCAAAATATCCCCTTAAAGTTATATCTTTAAGAATATGACATTTTCAGCCCCTCTAGTTATAAATTTCAGAAAGTTATGATATATACGCCTATGCATGAAAACATTTGCAAATCAAGTCCAAAATTCATAATTTTGATATTTTTGAAATCCAAAAGAGTTTTGCAGGACAATGCTTCATTTAGAACTAGGCTATAAAATAAGATGTTTTTCACGTAACAAAAAAGTTCGGAAAAGGATTCGTTAGCTAGAAAATCAAAATGGGTCATTTTTAGGGTTTTAACCAAAACGCATGGGTTTGAGGATTCAAGGCTTGAACAAGAGTTCATATAGGATCTTAGGCGTCTTATGAATATTTTAAAATAGATTATGAGCTTATTAAACAATATTTAGACTTACTTGAGCTAGAAAGGGGTAGAAATGATGTTTTTGGGTTCGTACGCCTAGAAATGACTTCAATGGCTTCTTCCTTCTTTCTTCTTGGCTTCAAACTGATCTTGGGGCTTCTCCTCTTGATCCACCTTGGTCGGTTTAGAACTCCATGTTGTGAGTATAATGAATATTTTGAGTGTGTTTGATAAGTAGTGGGGATTTTGGCTTATATAAGGGTCGAACACCTGGTGGGCACAAGGTTTGTAGCTGAAGTAAGGACCAATGGTGTTTAGGGTATTGACTAAGGGCATCTAAGGGTGTAGATAGGGTGAGTATGGTGAGCTAGAAACTAGCTATGCAAGGTGGGGAGTGTTAGAGGGGTGTGACATAACAAGGGTGACAAGAAGGTGACAAGAAGACTTGGTGGCCAAGGGAGGTGATGGAGGTGCTTCGCTATAGCAGCTTGTGGTATGGTAGTAGGTTAGTCTTAAGAGGTGCTTGAGGTGTTAGGGTGCTATCTTAGGTGTAAATGGGTCAAAAATGAAAGAAAAAAGGGTGTCGGGTTTGGTTTTGGTCTCGGGTTAGGGTTTTTGGTTTGAATTTGAATTAGGGTTAGGGTTTAGGATAGCTTAAGGTTTAGGATTTAAGATTAGGGTTTAGGATTAAGTTTTAATGTTTAGGATTAAGGTTTAGGATCAAGGTTTAGGTTTAAAATGAAATTAGGGTTTTAGGGTTTTATTTAGGGTTTAGGGTTTTAGATTAGGGTTTTAAGATGATTTAGGGTTTAGGTTTAGGGTTTAGAAGTTGTGCATTGAGTATTGTACCTTGTGCTAAAGTGGTGGTAAGAAATTAGAATGAATTTGGAGGGAAAATAAGTTAGTTTGAATTTGTGCTTCATGGATTTGTACATTGAGCTTAAATGAGTTATACATTGACTTGGAGGGAAATTATATTTCAAATGTTGTGCATTGTACACTTGTACACATGTTTGAAGGCTTGCACATTCATTTTATATGTATACATTACATATAATTAGGGTTTTGATATAAATGTTAACGGATAAAGTCTATTTTGATATAACGTTGTAAATGGTACGTTAAATGGATAATGTACTTGGTAAAAATGATATTAAGATATAGACTTGACATATTAGGATGTTTACATGATATAAACATAGATATAATTGGCATAGGTAGGTTGCGTGAGCTCGTTTACTTTAGAGATGCAAGTTACGTTGCATAATGAGATAAAGCAAAAATTTCCCTGTAAAAAGGTGGTATATATAATAGATGGATATTACAATGCATCTAATTTAATAGATGGATAATTACATTGATGAAAATTATGGGTTGTTATAGTCTCCCTCCCTTAAAAGAAATCTCGTCCCGAGATTTAGTTGGATGCCGGAGTGATGTTTGAAAACAGATGTGGATACTTGGCACGAATTTGATCTTCGCGTTCCCACGTAAATTCTGGTCCTCTTTTAGAGTTCCATCTTACTTTGACTATAGGAATACGACTTTGTTTCAGTTGCTTGACTTCTCGATCCATGATCTCTACTGGTTCTTCCACAAAGTTGAGTTTGTCATCGAGTCGAAGCTCTTTCATTGGAATGACAAGGGATCATCAATAAAGCATTTCTTTAGATTAGAAACGTGGAAAGTATTGTGGACATTACTGAGCTCTTCAGGAAGCTCAAGTTTATATGCCACTGGGCCAATCCGTTCAAGGATTTTGAAAGGTCCAATGTACCAGGGATTAAGCTTTCCTCATTTTCCGAATCGGATGACACCTTTACGAGGTGACACTTTTAACATAACACGATCTCCAACTTGAAATTCTAAAGGCTTTTGGCCTTACATTGGCATAACTTCTCTATCGTCTCTATCATGCATCAATTTGAATTTGCACTATCTTTTCAGTGGTTTCATGGATTATTTCTGGTCCCGTAAGTTGAACATCTCTAACTTTGGCCCAGCAAACAGGTGATCTGCACTTTCAACCATAAAGTGCCTCAAATGGTGCTGCCTTAATACTGGCATGGTAACTGTTATTGTAAGAAAATTCTACTAATGGTAAGTGTTTTTCCCATCCTTTTCCAAAATCTATAACACAGGCTCGAAGCATGTCTTCAAGTGTTTGGATGGTTCTTTCACTTTGTCCATCAGTTTCGGGATGATATGCCGTACTCATGTCTAATTGAGTACCTAAAGCATTCTGCAATGATTTCCAGAATCTGGATGTGAAATGACTGTCACGATCCGAGATGATGGATATTGGCACTCCATGCCGGGAGACTATTTCTTTGATGTATAACCTTGTAAGGGTTTCCATACTATCTGTCTCTCGGGTAGGGATGAAATGTGCGGATTTGGTAAGGCGATCGACAATGACCCAGATTGTGTCATGTCCGTTTGAGGTTTTGGGTAGTTTTGTGATGAAATCCATTGTTATTCTCTCCCACTTCCACATAGGAATCTCCGGTTGTACCAGTAAGCCGGATGGCTTCTGACATTCTGCTTTAACTCTAGAACATGTCAAACATTTGCCAACATATTCAGCGATGATTGCCTTCATGTTAGGCCACCAATAGAGTTTCTTTAGATCCTGATACATCTTGTCAGAACCTGGGTGAATGGAATACTTTGATTTATGGGACTCATGCATGATCAAGTCTCTCAGATTACCAAAGAGTGGTAACCAGCTTCGGTTCTTAATACAACGAGTTTTATCAGGACGTACTTCAAATGATTTGTCCATTCCTCGTAAGTTTTCAGCCTTGATGTTTTCTTCTTTGAGTGCTTCAGTTTGAGCTTTGAGAATTTGTGAGGGTAAGTTTGGATGAATGGTCATAACTAATGATCTAACTCGGAGTGGTTTGATTCGTTCCTTCTGGCTTAAGGCATCTGCTACGACATTTGCCTTTCCAGGATGGTAGCGAATTTCACAATCGTAATCTGCAAGCAATTCTAGCCAACGGCGTTGTCTCGTATTCAACTCTTTCTGATTAAGGATATGCTGAAGACTTTTATGATCAGTGAACACAATACATTTGGTGCCATATAGATAGTGTCTCCAAATTTTAAGAGCGAACACTACTGCTCCTGATTCAAGATCATGAGTGGTGTAGTTTTCTTCATTAGGCTTAAGTTGTCGGGATGCATATGCAATAACCTTCTCTCTTTGCATTAACACCACTCCCAGACCTTGATGGGATGCATCACAGTAAATAACAAAATCATCATTTCCTTCTGGTAATGCTAAGATTGGAGCTTCACATAGCTTCTGTTTAAGCAGTTGAAAAGCCGTCTCTTGGTCTTCGCCCCATATATACTTCTTGTTCTTCTGGGTTAGTTCAGTCAAAGACTTTGCAATCTTTGAGAAATCTTTGATAAACCTCCGATAATAACCGGCAAGTCCTAAGAATTAACGTATTTCTGTAGGTGTAGTAGGAGATGTCCAATTCTTAACTGCTTCAATCTTGGCGGGGTCAACATGAAGTCCTTGACTATCAATTAAGTGTCTAAGAAATTGCACGAGATGAATCCAAAAATCACACTTGGAGAACTTGGCATACAACTTCTCTTTCTTGAGTAATTCTAGGATTATTATCAGATGATTTGCGTGCTTTTCTTTGTTACAAGAGTAGATGAGAATATCATCGATGAACACTATCACAAATTTATCCAAGTATGGTTTACACACACGATTCATGAGATCCATGAATACAGCAGGCGCGTTAGTTAAACCAAATGGCATCACTTGAAATTCATAGTGTCCGTATCTTGTTCTGAAGGCAGTCTTGGGAATATCTTCATCCTTGACTCTCAGTTGATGATAGCCTGATCTTAAGTCAATCTTCGAGTAGACACTCGAACCTTGAAGTTGGTCAAATAAGTCATCAATCCTGGGTAATGGGTAACGATGCTTTACGGTAAGTTTATTCAACTCCCGGTAATCAATACACATTCTGAAAGATTCGTCTTTCTTTTTAACAAATAAGACATGAGCTCCCCAAGGCAAAGTACTTGGTCGAATAAAACCTCGATCTGATAACTCTTGAAGTTGGTTAGATAGTTCCTGCATTTCTGAAGGAGTTAATCTCTAGGGTGCTCGGGCTACAGGTGTTATTCCTGGAATTAGATCAATTTGGAATTCTACTTGGCAAATGGGAGGAAGGCCAAGTAGATCTTCAGGAAAAACTTCTGGGAATTCTCTGACTACTAGGATATCTTCTAGTCTTTTCTCGTCTGACTTCTTTTCCGTTACTTTGATTACGAAAACTTGACAACCTCGGGATATATATCTTTTAGTTTTTATACTTGATATGAGACTTCGTTGGGTTTTACTTTGGTCACCTCGGATGATCAAAGTTTCACCGTTGATTGGGATGTGGATGAATTTCTCATCACAAATAATTCTAGCATGATACTTGGATAACCAATCCATACCAATGACGATGTCGAAACTACCGAGTTTGATCGGCATAAGATCAATTTTGAAAGGTTGGTTTAACAAAGTCAGAGTTGCACCCTGAATAACGGTGTTTGTGCTTACTAGGTTTCCATCAGCCATTTCGATATTGTAAAAGGTATCTATTGTAATTGGTGGAATATTTAGCATAGAGGCAAGAGATATGGATACGAAGCTTTTATCGGCTCCAGAATCAAATAATACTCTAGCTAGATGTTGATTTAGAAGGAACATACCCGTAACTACGTTCGGGTCTTGGTGAGCATTCCTATACCTTAGCATGTAGGCTCTTCCCTGGGCATTGTTGTTGGTGGTCTTTCAGAACTGATTTGCATAATGCCCTTTCTCTCCACAGGCATGACAAGTAACTGTCACTGGTAGCAGATTACTTCCAGTGGCTGGCTCTTTGTTTCTACAGTTCTTGGTCAGATGGCCCACCTTGTTGCAAGTATTACACTTGACAGTGCAAGGTCCTGTGTGATGCAAGTGCATTTCTTACACAAGGGACGGTTTCCAATATACCCATTGTTTTCAGTTGGAGTGACAGCATAAGACCTGAAGGTTTCTTGTCTTCTGTTCTGTTGTGGTTGGTGATTATTGTAGCGGTTGTTGGTGTTGGTGTTACGGTAGTTGTTGTTGTTGAAAGTTCTTCTGTCGTCAAACTTTCATTTGTGATCACTTGATACTTGCACCGGAGTGTGCTTTGTTACCTGAACCATTAGCCTCTGGGCTATGTTAATGGCTTCCTCTAGAGTTTGAGGTTTAGAGGCGGTAACATTCCCTTCAATACTTCGAGGCAATCCCCCGATGAAAACTTCCATCATTTTCTCAGAATCTGGCACCATAGTGGGACACAAGGTTGCCAATTCCTGGAATCTTCTCACATATGTCTTGAGATCATTCCCCTTCACAGTCAGATGGTAAAATTCGTCTTCCATCTTCTGGACCTCAGTTCGGGGACAATACTTCTTTATCAAAAGCTTCTTGAATTCAACCCAGGTAATCTTGTAAGCTTCTTCTATCCTAATAGGTTGGGCAAAAGAATTCCACCAGGATAGAGCTTCTTCAGTTAAAGTACCAGTAGCAAACTTCACCTTGCAGTATTACAGTCAGTATGCTACAGGAAAAACACTGGATTCTCAGTTCGCTCAAACCAGCGGATAAGTCCAACAACTCCTTCTGAACCTTTGAAGTTGATAGGTTGGGAGATCATGAACTCTTTGTAGCTACACTTTCTTGCTACATGAGCTTCTCTTTCTCTAGTGTTCATATTGGTATTGTCAGGCTATTTACATTTTGTTGCTTGTGCTTCCATAGTGCGGGTCAAACACTGTTTAGACAACTAGTTCCGATGGCAGCTTGAGTCATGGCTGGTGCTTCAGATGTTGATGTCCTTTTGGGAGGCATTCTATCAACATAAGACAACACGTAATAAGAATGATATCACAAGTTTAAAATGCAATGCTTATTTTGAACTTTAAGGATTTTTAAACAATAGTGATATTGAAATTCATAGAATACTTATTTGATTGGATTCTAACAAGCATAGATGTCACGTATGATTCATAATGATGACGACGGAGATAATGATGCATATTATTAAAATTTCTCGTGTATCGTTATCTCCAGGGTTGGATATAGGATGAATAATATAAATCAGTAATATGAAACAACAAGGTATAACAGGATCACCATTGTATTATATCATGAACAACTTGCCTTTGTACTGTACATAGTCAAAATTTGACAGTGTTGTTTATTTATACTACACATACGTGGTTAGGTTCTAAACAAAAGCTATGACTAAGATCTAATTAGTAGTCTGATGGTCCTTCTGGCTTTTTGTGTTCATAGATTGCATTCAGAAGAATTCATTCCTTATCTCTTGGTGAGAACCTGGATATCTTCGATGATTTATTCTTGATAGCATCCTGAGCGACCAGTGAAATCTTGTTGTTTTTTCCAATTGCATTCTTTAAAGTTTAGCAATTTGAGTTGAGACTCTCGGAGATCAGCTTCAGATTGTCAAAAATCTTGTTGTATATATCACCCGACCTTTTCAAGGACCTTCTATTGTGTCTTATATGTGCTCAATGCGGATCTCGAGAGGGAGAGTTCATATAGAATGATTCAAATTCCTCCAATTTGCTCCTCGTGACGGTTCCAAGACTTGTCTTTCGATGGCTTTTCCTATCTCAAATGCTTGAGGTTGTTAGGGCAGAAGTAGAGGAGGATGATCGTTACGGCCTATTTCTTAAGTAGCAATAATTCCTCAGGAAGAAAGAATTTTTGAGAATTTTAAACATTGGAGATAACATTGAAGATGGAGGCACAATAGTTGGCGGTGGAATAGGTGATTCTTTAGCATAATATGCTTGCATGACCTTCATATAGGGGTCATCATGAAAAAGTGAAAGAGTTGGTGAAGCTATTGGAACTAAACCAAATGAGTCCTCCAAAATACCAGATATTCGAAAGAATTAATCAATAACAACGTGACGAGGTAAAAGACGGAATAAACCTATGTTGGGCCTCGTATGGGTTTGACTTTACCTTCGCAAGAGTCACCTGACTCTGCGGGTCCAGCCCTACTACGACTATCCAGCAAGCGATCAACTACTCTATCTCCTTTGGTTCCACAAGAGGCTCCTCATACACTTAAGTCCAGTTGGGAAAATAATTCCACAACGAGACTTCTTACGGGTGGGGGAAAAACATAGCTAAAATACTCATAAAGTAATACATATCGTATCAGATAATTGTAGGCAAAATATAACACCACCATTTTTGACATATAGCAGCAGAAGCTAATCTGGGGTATTATTTCATAGTACAACAGTCATAATCATAGAAAACGACTCAAAAGAGACGTTTTTAAAAGATAAGTTATCATTCATTATTTCATCAGAGTTTTTACAAACAGAGGTCCCAAAATCTACACGAAAACATAAAGTTTGAATGATAACAGTTTAGCCATCTTCGAGCCCATGCCACTCCATGCCATAAGATGCTCAGTTAACTGAGATAAACATACTAAAAAGTCAACACAAAAGTTGAGTGAAATTCATAGGTTTATGTTAAACAGTTTGAATACAAGTTCAATAGTGGGTTACGTTGTTATACAACCATAAGTGTAATAATTGCAATGAGGACAATTTTTTTTATAGAAAAGTGTATTATTGCCCTAAGCTCATGACACCGAGACCTTGAAATAATCAATAATCATAAAAAATTTCCCCAACGGGTGTCTTTGCCAAACACCCGCATAGTGATTCAAATGAAGTGCGCTTACTCTGAAAAGTAATTAACGGTACACCAACGAGGAAGCTCAGTCCCAAATAGATCTATTCACAGCATTCGCGTTTACTCCGAAAAGTAATTAACGGTTCATGATAGTGGGGTCTTAATGGCAAAAGTAAGGACTTAGGCAATAATATATCAGAATAGCATACAGTTGGAAAAACACTCGTATTCATGGTTTGTAACATGTATCCCCCTCGCGGGTTTATGAAAACATTAGAAGATTTAAAATTCGAGGCTATGAACTCACCTTAACAGGGAAAATCTGATTGATGGCAAAAGTATATCAAGTGAAAGTAACGGCTTCGTCACGCAACCTAGGGTAATATGTCAAGTCTTAGTGTGATGGTTTATGTTTCAAAACTTTATAAAGTTTAACATATTACTTTGATTTATTAATTTATAGAAATATTGTATCACTGTTCAGGCTATCATAATCCAGAGGCCATGTAGTATCGTTTGAGAAGTCAGGGCACTTTAATTCATAAACCCAGCAAACTCGTCAAAACAAATACTCAAATGGAACCCCTCACATAAAATTCCCTAGTAACGTGATACGATAAAATTTTAAGTTTCTTCAAAAGTTAGTTGATGATAAATTACGTTAAATACATAAGGTAATTATTCTATAATGCGTCGATCGATGATTAATAACGATTAATGTGTCGGGTTTTAATAAAATCAAGTTTTATAATATTAATACATATTTTTATAATTTATATAAAAATATTATATTTTATATTTTTAAGTTTGCAAAAATGGCAATATATACCCTTGATTTATAAACTTTTACAAGTTTAGTCCTTTATATATAAAGTATATATAATTTAAACCTTTAACTTTAGCACTTGGCAAAATAGGTCCTTATAGTTATAACTTTGGAATAATGACATTTTCAGCCCCTCTAGTTATAAATTTCAGAAAGTTACGATATATACCCCTATGCATGAAAACATTTGCAAATCAAGTCCAAAAAACCATGCAAGCTTATTTTAGGGATGATATTTGTAGGTTATAGATTATTAGAATAAGCTAAAATAAGATGTTCTAACGTAATAAAAGTTTAGAAAAAGGATTCGTTAGCTAGAAAATCAAAATAGGTCATTTTTAGGGTTTTAATAAAAAAACGCATGGGTTTGAGGATTCCAGGCTTTAACAAGAGTTCATATATGATCTTAAGAGTATTATGAACATTATAATACAGATTATAAGCTTATTAAACAAGATTTTGAGCTTACTTGAGATAAAATGGGTCAAAATGGGGTTTTCGGGTTCGTACGCCTAGTAACAACTTCAAGGGTTCCTTTCTCTTAATTCTTGGATTCTATTATGAGCTTAGGGACTTCACTTGATCCTCCTTGGTCTGATTTAAGACTCCATTTATGTGTATGATGAAATTTGAGGTGTGTTTGAAATGGTGGGGGAGTTCGGCTATTTATAGGGGTAAAAACACCTTGGTGCCCAAGTTTGGGGTTTGATTAGTGTCCTAGCAAGATGAGGTGATTAAGGGATGCTAGTTAGATGAGTAACGTAAGCTAGAAACTAGCTATGAAGAGGTGTAAGGGGTGTGTGGAGGTTCAGCTGCCAGGGGGTGTTTAGAGTGCAAGTAGCTTACAAGGAGGTGATGGAGGTGCTTGTAAGGTGCTTAGGGAGATAGTAGGTTATTGCTTGTAAGGTGCTCGTTGGACCGATAGTAGGTTGTCATCATTAGAGGTGATTGAGGTGTTAAGGTGCTAGCTTAGGTTTAAAATGGGTAAAAAATGAAAGAAAAGGGGTGACAGGTTGGTTTTGGTTTGGCTTAGGATTTAGGATTTTAAAACGTGGATTAGGGTTAGAATTAGGGATAAATTAGGGTTTAGGATTAAGGTTTAGTGTTAGGATTAGGTTTTAGGATTAATATTTAATGTTAGGATTAGGGTTTAGGTTTAGTTTTTAGGTTTTAAAATGAAATTAGGGGTTTTAGGGTTTCATTTTAGGTTTAGGGTTTTAGTTAAGGTTTATTAGAATGACTTAGAGGTTTAGGTTTAGGGTTGTATTAGATGTTATGCCATTTGAGTATTGTACGTTGTGATAATGTAGTGTAAGCAATTAAAATGAAAACGGTGTGAACTGTGCTATTTGAAATTTCATGCTTCAGGATTTTTATACATTGTGCATTAAGGAATTGTACATTGTTTTGAGAGGGAAATATATTACAAATGTGTGATTGTACAATTGGTACATCATGCATTGAATTACTTGCACATTCAGTTTATATGTATACATTACATATAATTAGGGTTTTGATATAAATGTTAACGGATAAAGTTCATTTTGATAAAATGTTGTAAATGTTATGTTAAAATGGGTAATTACTTGGTTAAAAAATGATAGTAGATTTTAGACTTGACATATTATGATGTTTACATGATATAAACATAGATATAGATGGCATTGGTGGAGGTTGCGTAAGCTCGTTTACTTTAGAGATGCAAGTTACGTTGCATAATGAGATAAAGCAAAAAATTTCCCTGTAAAAAGGTGGTATATATATAACAGATGGATATTACAGTGCATCTAATTTAATATATGGATAATTACATTGATGAAAATTACGGGTTGTTATACCTACCTTCGTGACTTTCAGGGGATTCAGGATCTCAAAAATTATAGGGCAG
Organism: Tanacetum coccineum; assembly: GCA_026074375.1. Taxonomy (NCBI): domain Eukaryota; kingdom Viridiplantae; phylum Streptophyta; class Magnoliopsida; order Asterales; family Asteraceae; genus Tanacetum; species Tanacetum coccineum. The sequence goes on from BQNB010086978.1 coordinate 15,853, forward strand.
ACTAAAGATATCTATTCAGGTTCTGTCGAGTTTAGAAACCACCAATGAAACCATGATGTAACATTGCATAGGAAAACGTAGTTATAACGATAGTAATGAAATGGCTAGGCTAGCACGCCTTTCTCCTTGATTACTTCTATCTCTTTTAATTTCTGAATATTTACTTTCCTGTTATTTTCAAAATAAATCTTAAAACACTTTAAAAACGTGACACTTCAAATTAAAACTAATTGACACTTAGCTCTTGGGACGACCTCGGATTTACCATCTCTACACTACTCACGATCGGGTTCTCTGCCCGTTAGTGCGTTTGTTAGGTGAATCGTGTTTTATAAATTTAAAAATTGAATAAAATATATTTTAAAATAAAATACGCATCAATTTAACATAAAGGGTTAAAAACAAGGTTTGGCTTAATAAGGTGATCTAGGGGTATCTTGCACTAAAACTGAGTGAAAACAAGGGTTTTACACGGGAGGTCGACAAGTCAATGTAACAAGTCAATAAACACACACATATAGGCTATTTAGGGTGAATTCCTAAGATGTTGCCTTCTTGAACCGTCTATTCCAACTAATCAATTAGGTCTCGAAATGATGTACATGCCAAGTTCTAAAGTCTACAATACTACTGGAACACTCATAGTTTTGGTGGATTTTTGTATAATGAATGAAAACGGAATCATTAGGCTTAACCCCACCAATTTAATTAAAGGGTAATAGTGCGCTCGACAAAGATTCATTTTAGTTTAACTAGAAAAACATGTCAAAATTTTTAAAATTGGCACAAATTTTCAAAGAAAAGTAGAAAATCGAAGGTAAATATAAGTCAAGTGGTAATTCTACTCCCATCCTCCCTCTTGGTTTGTACAATGTCCCAATTATACAGTTAAGGAAATGAAATTAAAGAATAAGATTAGAATTAGAACAAGAGACTCCCTTGAGCATTGCTCTTTACTTCGAGTGATAATTGTAAGAGATGAACTCTTGACCCTTGTATCCTAAGCAATATCATATCCCCTGAAGTCACTAAACCAACTACATGCATTAAATGTTAAAACAAAATTATACAAGAAAACCTAACTCACTTTCGTAGGAATCACGGTTGCATTTAGCATATGCAACAAGCCTTTTAAACCACTTGGTGGCCCAAGTGGACGAGTGAAGTTTCGTGAGGGTTTCTAAGGAACATACCCACAAAGTTCATTTATGTGTACAAGGTTTTGTAACTGTTTCAAACTTATTTAAGGTTTTCAGAAGGGGATTACGACGTAAACCTGAGTTTGGTTACGCCGTAATCATGTGTTTATAAATTTTTTAGATTTTTGATTAGTTAAGGTTACGACGTAAACCTAGAGAAGGTTACGCGGTAAACACATTAGTTACGACGTAACTGGAGTAGTTACGCCTAAACAAAAACCTTTTTACCACATGAATACGAATTAGAGTGACCTCGAAGTCCACTTCCTAGCTGAGATAACCTGCAAAACAAAGTGAGAAACGCACAAAGACAACTAAATGCAGAAACCTAAATGAAATTCATTAGTAAAAGACGGGTTGTCTCCCGAAAAGCACTTTTGTTTATTATCGAGTCTTTAAGTTAGACTCATGATGATACTACGTCCTTCTTTGGACCTTCTTTCTCGTATCCACTTCCTTTCTGATCATCTCCCTGAACCTTGATCCGTTTTCTTTTCCCAATGGTAACGCATCCATCAATTCTTTAGTTACGCAAATGAAACTGTGGCCACTGTCAAATGAGAATCTTTTTATATTTAAAGTCTCTACGTGAAACTTTGGTGGATCATATCCTTCTATGTCAACCCCAATTTCTCGTCTTTCATCCTCTTCTAATTTTTTTATCATGCCACCAATATGTATTATCCCCCTATACTTTCTTGCAATTTTCCCATATGTCATCGAGCATATGTCCTTTATTTCCTATCCTTAATTCATACTCGTCAGCTAATTGGTTAATTTCTAAATCGAACATCCACTTATAGTCATCAAAACTCCTCGATCGTGGGTCTTTGACTAGTTCTTCTCAAAAACAATTAATGAGCCATGTTTTTAATAGGGCTCTCTTTACTGGTTCACTTACGTCATTGTGTCCTACCCTTGTTAATAACCAATCTTTCAAAGGATAGTCCTTTGGTCTAGGTTTTCAATCTTTTTGGACCGAAGTGGAATTAGAGGTGTTGGTGTCTGGACTCGAGTTTTCATTGCACCATTCAGCGTACCTACTATCCCAAATTAAATCATCTCCCTGGGTATCCTCGTATCTTACTAAGAGGAAGTTAAGAAATGATAAACCACCCCATTTCATGTTTTCTCTGTCATGATCAAGGTAACAATACCAATATTTCAAATCTCTATGTTCGTTCATTCCATAGATTTCCTTCCCCCCATTACACAGCTTCATGGTGGGATCACATGTGGGCCAAACCTTAAGTACTCAATTGTAATTTTGCTTAACAGGCTTGTAAAAATGCGTGCTTGGGTCGTTTGTTTCAGGTTTAAACGTCATTGCCTTCTTGCTTCTTCGTTTTTGCAAGTCGTTAGATTTCATAAATTGTGGGGGACATATCTGATGGTTCATTACTAATTGTAGAATGATCCTCACTATGAATTGAGTTCATCGTACAGACTTTTCCTATAGGAGTTGTGAAATTATGAGCTTTCCTATCCATATCGAAAGTTACCCTATCATGCTCGATTCCTAAAGAGATTTCTTTATTGAAGACATCGATCTTGGCATGAATGGTTTCTAGGAATGGTCTACCTAAGATCATGGTTTCATTATGTCTGTTAAAATGTCGATAATTACAAAATCCGAGGGGAATATGAACTTATCAATCTTAACAAGCATGTCCTCTACTATTCCTATAGGGGCCCTCTTTGTCATGTCCGCCATTTCAACTATCATGTCGGTTTTCTTAAGGTTGGATAGTTTTAAATGTTAGAAAATGGATTTAGGCATGACATTAACACTTGCGCCTAAATCTGCCAAAGCATAAAGATTCAAACTTCCGATAGTGCAGGGGACAATAAAACTTCCTGGGTTTAGCTCTTTTGGTGGGAGTTAGCATGGCAAGACTTTTGATGGTATACCCTCCTCCTGAGCTACCTATATATCATCCTTAAAAGGTACTTCGTAAGGTTCATTGTTAAGTGATACCTCGTTGTTGGCATAAACAGCCTTGCATTGCCTGTTTGCTGAAGTACTGGCAGTTTTTGTATGAAATTCCTTTGTTAGTTGCTCGATTTGGGTTTCCAGATTTTTGAGGGAAGCGCTTTGATTTCATGGGTTAATCTCCGCATTCTCCTAGAGTTTCTTTACACATTCTTCCATTCCAGCCCTTCTTTGTGTAGACTCCTCCAAGTGCTTGTTCATAAGCTCTTCCAAGCTTGGCCTCTTTTCTCTAAATGGTGGCCGATTGTCAATACCTATGTAGTATCCAGGTGGGACCACGTGATATTTAGCCTTGTTACTGAAAGGGGAAGGTCATCTAAACTATCCGTACTTAACCTCTTCGACACTCTTAACTTCTTTGTTTAAAGGACATTCCTTGTCTAGATGAGCTCTTTCGCAGGTTTGACATCCTACTTGAATAGCATGCACGTTCTCCTTAAGCTTCTTCATATCTCTTCCTAGGCTATCCAGCTTGTTTACAATAGCAGCGATTCCATCAGAGTTACTATTATCGCTATATATGTTCCTGCTTAATAAACCATCGTGCCAATTTTAGGAGTGGTCAGCCATAGTTTGGATTGTTGTCAACGCTTGAGCAGGTGTCATGCCAGGAATTGGCCCTTGTGAGTTGAGAAATTGACGGTTCATGGTGCCCAGACCATTGTAGAAGATATTCACCTTCTGATGGCTATTGATGTCATGAGTTGGACATTTATAAAGCAGGTCATTATACCTTTCCCATGCCTAGTATAATGTTTTGTCGCCTTCCTGCTTAAAGTTAAGGATGTCTTTAAGCTGCTTAGCGGTCTTGGATGGCGGACAGTACCTTTAGATAAAAGCTTTCTTAAGGAGATCTCAGGAATCGACAGTTCTTGGGGAAAGTCTGCCACCCACCTTTTTGCAGCTCCTGTTGGATCCCACTTCAAAAGATCGAATTCCTTAAGCTTGTATAAGGTTTAGTTATATTAGATAAATCTAACACAACTATAGTAAAAGCTTTGTTTGAATGTATTAAAGATTATGCGGAATCTAATCTTTAATATTAAGAAGAATTATCAATGAAACAGTAAAATAATGAACATATAATTCAACAAACAAGCTCCAATATTATTAATAATAATAATATGAATACTCTCAAAGTATTAGGGTTACAAAGACCTTGAAGCTAAGAAAAAGATTGATTTTTGTTTTGGTACTAGGTATTGGTTTTGGTGCTAGGTATTGGTGCGGTGCATCAATCTCTATGCCCTAGGACCTCCTTTTATACACCAAGGAGTCCTACTCGGCTTACAATACTTTCCTAAGTATATAAATTTTTTTCTACAAATAACTAATACATATCAAGTAAGTAGTACTAACAAATAGTACTAGCTTACATAGCAATACAAATTACCCACTTGCAATTACTAAACTTAAACACTAGAGTACTAAACTACTTAGAAATTTTTTTTTGTAAGCAGTAGTAATTGCTCAGCAGCATTAACTTCAAGCAGTCTTTGTACTAGTAGTAGTAACTTTCACTAGCAGCTATTATCTTTTTGTACCAGATAGTAGTAATACTTAGTAATAAATTTTTTTTGTGTTTCTTGAGCAGCATCTAATTCAACAGAGTAGTATTAACATAAACTTGAACAACAGTAATCTAAACAGCAACAAGACGGACTTTTAATCCCATCCAATCCTCCCTAAACTTGATATTCTTCTTCAAAAATCATCAAGGTTTCTTCTTGTAAGCTTCATCATACACAGGGAGGGATGCTTCCAATCACTTCTTTTACTTCTTAAGCTATTTTAGATCAATTTACACATGTGATAAGACATTTCACTTTTCATTAATCAAAATTTGAAAGTTTCTTTTCTAAACATTTCTAACATCATTGAAAGTGTAAGTGGTGCAAAGGGATACTTCTTCTCTACCAACATATAAATATGCATATGTTGCATCATCAAGGAATGTACTCTACAAGAGTCATACAGCTTCCATTCCAACACTTTGTATCCGTTTTGCAGCTTCCATACTTCATCTTCTACATGTGGTTCAAACATTATTTTCATATCATTCCATAACAGATAATCCATGCTTTCCATTGGTCTTGTCGATCCATATCTAGCTTTTACCAACTTGTACAAGTCTTCCAAATCTTCCATGTCAAAACTTTTAATCATCTGACTAAAGATCCTATACATTTGAGACTTTCCATCAGCTCTTATTATTTGATAATAGCTTTTCTTTCCTTCTTTGTGGATCTTCCAGTCAACAATCCTTGGAGACTTAACAACTAAAGGTATAACATCAATTGCTACTTCTTCTTCATCTGGAATGATTTCCATTAACTTTTAAGCTCTGCTGTTTCTTTGTTATCTTCTACCTTTTGCTTCTTTGAACTCTTTTGTATCAACTCTTCTCCTACTCTCTTTTCTTTTCCTTCCACCAACTTTGTTCTAAAGTCTTCAAATGTATTTACTCTTTTGAAAGCTCCGTCAAACATCTCTTGAATAGAATCAAAATCTTTCAACTTTAAATCATAAGTACACATTATCTTTCTCTGTTGAGCTTGTGTTGGTGGTTTGTTTCTTTTCTCTTTTGCTCTTTTAGCTGCAAAGTGCTTTCTTCTTTTCTCTAAGAGTTGTTGAAATAATGTAGCCTTTTCTGCATCAGATAACTCTTCTTGTTCTTGTGCTTGCAAACTTTCAGCCAACTGATGATCAGCATCAATCTTTGCTTGAATATCATCCCATTCTTTAATCAAAGCAATATTGGCTTCTTTTTCTTTTTCAGCTTTCTCTCTTGCAAGTCTTTCTTCTTCATCAAATTCAGCTTATAACTTTAAAGCAGCTTCTTCATCAAGCATGATTTGAACTTTCTTCTTTATAGGCTTCACAGGTTCTTCTATCATTATTCCTTTACCCTTGTCCTGTGATTGTTGTGAATAAATTGATGTTATTGTTATTGTTGTAGATGGCTCTTGAAAAACAATCCCTTTCACCTTGGGTTTTGAAGTTTTTAATGCTTTAAGTGCTTGAGCCAAAGTAATTTCTTCAGTAGTTATTGTAACTGTTGTTGCAGTAGTACTAACTTGAGCAGCATCAACTACTTCTTCAACAACATTTTCATTTTGCCTTGAAACAAATACCTCTTCACTATTTAAAACATTCATATCAAACATCTCATTATCAGCATCATCTTGAACATTAACTAGGGTAATGTCTTTATCTGCATCAATAGCATTGATCCTCCTCCCCTGTTTGGTTGCATCCTCACCCAAATCTTCTTCATCACCAGAGGATTCTACCTTAGCTGTCAAACCAACATTGTATAATCTCTTCAGCTTATGAGTTCTTGACCTATCTTTTATTTAAGCTTTTTGACCTCCTTTTTAAACTAGTAATCTTATTCTGTTGAGTGGTCTTTGTCTTCTCCAAATCAAGAACCTTCTTTTATAAAGTGGTATATAGTTCCATCAATTCATCAAGTTTAAATCTATCCTCCTTACTTCGAAGTGTGTTACCTCTTGCGAGCAGTGAATCATTAGAATGTTTAGATACATTCTCAAACCTAGTTTGAGCAATAGTATCCCCCATGGTTTCTTGGCACCTGGGACCACCACTTGAAGTAGTTCCTAGGGAACTAGATTCATTAGGTGTTGCCTTGGATCAGGTCTTAGTTATGCTACCACTGTCCTGCTCTGCTTCTAAGCTAGAAGCAGCAGTGGCAACCCTCACCAAGCTGTCACCCAACTCCTTATGGGCAGCCTCATCTGCAACATTTTCACTAGGATCACTAGGCTGGGGTACCTGAGTATCCTTTCTTTTAGGCTTCCTAGGTCTTTGTGTCTTTTGTGGTTGAGTTGATGATTGAGTAATGGTGGGTGTGTGATGGGGATTAGTTAGATTTGCTGAACCTTTACCCAAATCTGATTGGTTTTATACCACCATTGTTGGAAATAAAGGTGTTACTCTACCAGAAAAACCGTTGCCTACCCTTCTCATATTTCTAAAAATCTTCTTAGTGTGAGAGGGTGCATTATATATTCTCTTATGATTTGGCCTTTCTTCAAGCTGTTGATCTAAAAATAGTTGTACAAACCTTGGATACATCAAAAATTTCCCAGACACATTATCCAAGTTTCTAATCATAATTTCAAAAATGTATTTTGAAAAGTTAAACTTCTGATTTGTAGCCGAACAGATAATTGCAGATGCCATACTACTACTAAACTCATTCCATGCAGTAGTCTTTGAACTTAGGCATTGTAGAATAGTATGAATAAGAAATATCCATTGTGGGGAAAAGAATGGTTTATAGAAAGTTAGCTTTTGTGAAATTTTCTCATACCCCATCAGTGTAAGTTGTTCAAAAATGGCAGAGTTTGGTAAACAATCAATACATTCCTCATCTTCTAGTTTAAGATCTCTCCTAACAAATGCTTCAATGACAACTATCTTCTTGCCATCTACTAGGGCATGTAACTGTACTTCCTCATTGATAGTTTTTGCCTTGACAGTAGACCAAAACTATTCGATGCAAGAAATGTATATTGTAGGATTGATCATTAGTGCATGCCTTATAGAGTGTGCACTCAAGAAATCCACAATTTGTTCAAACCCATCACTTTCTGTGTGTTTAGACAAAAACGCAACCATATTATGAGAATCCGCAAACTTTAGATTCGCCATCTGTGTTGGGTTTTGATAATGGATGATAAAATTGAGTTAGCGTTTGTAATTAGAGAGTATTTGAAAGATTGAAATCGATTAAATGATTGATTGAAATCCTTAATCGAAGTATTTATAAAAATACCCTCAACAGCATTAACTTTCACCCAGCAGTAGTAAGTGTATTCCTAGCAACATTAACTTAGAACTAGCAGTAGTAAGTTATGCCTAGCAGCATTAACTTTGAGTCACCGGTATTAACTCCAATTCCATTCCAAAAAGCTTTTCCATCATCAATCTAACACTCTTCTTTGCTTTTCCTGCAAAATGTTAGTCAAAAAACCAAGAAAACACAAGCCATGGCAATTTTCACAATCATCATAGTATTAATTATACCTAGCAGTATTAAGTATAACTAACAGTTGTAACTCAGCAGTATTAAGTATAACCAGCAGTACTAATTATACTTAACAGCAGAAACTTTTAATAATGTCATGAATAAACAGTACAAAATTCATACAAAACTTTACAAAAACATTAAAGAGTAGATAAAATTCTTTAAAGATTCATCATTCCAATACTTAAAACAATCCAAATATTGAAATCTACTTACATCAAAGCTTTTGTAAGCAAAATCGAGCAACATTCCTTAGTCTGTATGGTTTTTGTACCATTTGATTCCAATTTTTTTTCATTGCAATATTTAATAAAATGATTTGTCTCATCCTATATGTTTGTTTTTGAATGAAAAACAGATTGGTAAATATGCAAATAGTACTGTTATTGTCATAAAGATCTTGGTATGCATAAAAATTATCCCATAATCAAGTAGTTGATTCTGAATCCAATAAGACTTGTCCGCAACAACTTGAAGCTGCCACATATCAGCTTCTGTTATGGGGAAATTTGCAACCACTGTCTGTTTATTGGCACTGCCATGATATTATTCTACATCCAAGATTTTGAAATCCTATTGTAGACTTCCTATCCAAGCTTGCTCTAGCATAATCACTATCAGTGTATGCTACCAAATCAAAAGGAGAATCTTTTGGATACCAAAGGCCTAATTTTGGTTGACCTTTTAAGTACATAAAAATCCTTTTCACAGCCTATGCAAGGATGTGAAACCTTTGGATTGACTTGGTATCTAGTACAGGCACACACTGCAAACATGATGTCAGGTCTTGAAGATGTAAGATACATCAATGAACCAATCATTGACCTATATCATTGGAGCATCAATTCTTCAACTTCCTTCCATCTATTGAGCAGAGGCTTTGGAGTTTCCATTTGTGTGCTTTGCAGTCTATTGACTTCTGTAAAACCCCAAATTTCTTTAAAATTTTCTTCAACATATTATCTTGATAATAAATATGCCTTACTTCTTCTGCATCATCTAGTATATCCTAATAAGAATGTAAGTTCTCCCATAGAACTCATCTGAAATTTCTCATGCATCAACTTTTCAAATGCAAAGCATAGCTCCTTCTTTGTTGAACCAAAGATGATATCATCCACATAAACTTAAACATGCAAAATATCACCTTTGTGCCATTTCATGAATAAGGTCTTGTCAATTTTCCCTCTTTGAAACCTATTATCCAACAGATATGTTGACAAGGTTTCATACCACCAAGCTCTAGGAGCTTGATGTAGGTTCCTACAATGCTTTTTTCAACTTGTATATCTATTAGGAAAGTCTGGATCTTCAAAAATTTATAAATGGTTGAATATATAACCTCTTCTTCACATCTTTCCATAGAGGAAAAGCACTTTTTACATCCAATTTGATTACTCCATAAAATTTTTTAATCGAAAGATAAGCTAATAACAGCCTAATTGCTTCAATTCTTTGCAAACAGGTCGGACAAAGACTTCATCACAGTCAATCCCTTCTTCTTGTGTGTATCCTTAAGCAACCAATCTTGCTTTATTTCTTATCACAATTCCCCTTTCATCCTTTTTATTCCTAAAAACCTATTTAGTGCCTATAGCCCTTTTTATATTTGGTAAATCCACTAAAGTCCAAACTTATTGTAACTTGAATTGTAGAAGCTCTTCCTGCATAACCTCTATCCAGCTTGGATTCTTTAATGCATAAATTACCTTTTTGGGTTCTTCCTGTGATAAAAAGCAAGCAAACAAGCAGTTTTGAAGGTCTTTGATTGCAAATCTTCAATCACTTGATCAAGAGGATGATCTTTATGAATTCTTGTAGTTGGAATAGGACTAACTTGGATTGTTGTATCCAAATTGTTTATGTCAGCCTCTACACCATCATCTTCATCATCTCTTGAGAAGTCAAATGTTCTATAGTCTTCCAAAGAAGGCATATTTGGATCAAATGGAAGTTCAATGGTTGTTTTTCCACCAACAGCATTAACCTCATTTGTGCCAGCAGCATTAACATTGTTAGTGCTGTTAACATTATCTTCCTTCTCTTGATCATTACATTCACTTTCTTGTCTTGGATCTTCATCAACCTTCTTTTCATCATCACTTGAAGGTTTGGATCCATCATCATGATAACTCTTTGGGTTTTTTGGAAAATAGTGGATCAGCATTCCATAATGGTAGAAAAATGTAATCTTTTACAGGTTCTCTCTCCTTTCTAGCTTGACCTGCATTATCACTTGCTTTTGTACCTACAAAACTATTAGACTGTATACTTGCAACAATTGGCTCATAATTCATTGTTCTTGTTAGTGCATCAATATCAAATAGCTAATCTGGTCCACTACCTACAACATTAGGTGTACTTTTACTAAACCTAATATGCAAGTTTTCTTCCACTATCCTTGTTCTACTATTGAATACTCTAAAGGATTTACTATTCAAAGAGTATCCAACAAAGAAACCTTCATCAGCCTTACCATCAAATTTGCCTAAGTGATCTATGGTATTAAGAATGGTAACAGGACACCCAAATGGTCTTATAAAACTTAAAGTTGGTGTTCTACTATGAAAAAGTTCATATGTGGTCTTGTTATGAGGCTTAACTACTAACACTCTATTTTGCACATAGCAAGCAGTATTAACTGCTTTAGCCCAAAAAGTAGTTGTCAACTTAGAATTGGCTAGCATAGTCCTAACAACCTCAATTAGTGTCCTATTCCTCCTCTCAGCAACTCTATTTTGTTGAGGAGTTCTAGCTACACTAAATTGTCTCATAATACCCTTCATCTCACAAAACTAATTCATTTCTCTGTTTTTGAATTTCTCTGTTTGGAACTTACAAGAGGCTCTTGACGGGGACGTCGCGCTTTCCTTTTTGTCAACACATAGGTAGAAGTCATGTTTCAAAAAGTTTGGGAATGTAAACCTCTTACAAGATTCCCAGTAACCCAATTTATTCATTGTTTTAAAAATTAAGTGACCTAGCCTTCTATGATGCCAAAGTTTAGATTCATAAAGATGTTGGATTTTGCAAAGGCCAAGATAAACCTCCTTTGGGACCTAGGTTCTTTAATCAACACTAAACACAATATTCCATTTTTAGAACTCTAAGTTAAAACTTGACTTTCATCAATTAGCTTAATGTTAGGAAATGAAAACAATATATTCAATGTCATTAAAAGGACACTATTCTTTTTATCACACATTTGTAACACTAAAGAAATAAACTTTAACTCTCTACAAAATACACATTTTTTAAAATCTAATTAACCTGTTTTAATGGTAACCCTCTTCCAACAGCAACATATCCTCCATCTATCTCTTCATAGTTTGTAAGATATGACATGTTCCCTGTCATGTGCCTTGAGCATCTACTATCAATCACTCCATGATCTTGTAAATCCATTTGTGGATTGCCTTGCACATTAGATAAGAAAATAAGTTTCTTTTGGGGACCCAAGCCATCACTGGCTTGGATCTGCCTTGTGCATCAACATAATCAAACTTTTTTACGGTGATTGATGCACTGTTGTGTTTAGAAAAATGGTCTAAAACTTTATGCTTTGGTTTCTAAACCCAACAAGACGAGGCCTTAACAATATTATAATTATTTCCCTTAACAGCATTAACTAATGCTTTTGGCTTAGTAGTATTAAGATTTTTACCCTTAACAGTATTAACGCTTTGATTAATATTACTGTTTTTAAATGTTGTTGTCTTATGAATGGGCCTCTTAACAGTTGAATATGCTGTTTTAGAAAGATATGACATTGGTCTAGCAGCATTCACTATTTTTTTGAGTGAGCGGTATTAACTTGTCTAGCAGTATTAACTGATACTAAATAAGACTTCATTAGTATTGCTCTTGGAACCATGTTCTTTTTAGCACAAAGGTGAGTCTTTTTAGCAAAGTTTTGATGATTCACCCTTTGAGCATTGTTCCAAA
>BQNB010086979.1:0-20355 GCA_026074375.1 Tanacetum coccineum
TTTTAAAACATGTCAATGGTTTGCTATTATTTCTGATAGCAACCCGATCTTTAATTTAAAGGCAAGTCTTTCGACAAAAAGAAAACTTAACCTCACAACGAGAATTAATTTTCTCGGGTATGAATTACTTTATATTCATACAAAGGCTTGTGTATACTTTGCTACACAACCCGTGCTTTCTGAAAATAAGTGTACGCGTCAGTATATTTATTTGTTAAATTAAGAGAAATCTTATTTTTGGTGGTATAAATTTGTTGCTTCTCAAAAGGAAATCAAGAATATCAATTTGTCATCAGAAAATACTTTAAAAGAGAATTCTATCTCTCAAACAATGTCTACAACTCTTTCAATAGAAAAGGGACATTATTTGAGCGGGAGAAATATTTGAATATGTCTTTTAAAATGTTTTTTCAAATTAAATCACGGAATAAACGGTAAAGGTTTTTGAACTATAACGGATCAATTCTTAAAGGGGAGTTAAGACAATTAACTCATTTAGGCTTAAGATGTTATCTTGTTCAACCTTGAGGGCTTAGAATGTAATTTGTGTACCTTAGCATGTTAGTTTACAATTAGGAGGACCAAATATGTCATTTTCCTAACTTGCTCAAGTTTAGGGAAAGTTAATTGAAAAGTGCAAGACATTAGAAACCACAGGGACTTAAACTGCCAATTTCTAAACTCATACTCTTATACATAACAAAGGACGGGACAAAAATTTATTCCAAAAAGTTAAATTTTTTTGTTTTGTTTTCCCTCCGAAAACTCTCGTCGCCATCACTCAAACACACATCAAGATTCGTTTGTAAGCTTAGAGGTAAACTATAAAATCGTTCCTTATCATCTTCACAACAATCTCTCAAAAGGAATTAGAATAATTCATGATAAATTTCTCAAAAACCACAAATCACGATCTAGGGTTGATAAGAAATTTTTATGTGTTTTTGTTAAATTAAGTTGGGGGTTTTGATGGTAGGGGTGTAATTATGATACGGCTATAACAGTTTTGTGTATCTCAAACACATTCTTGAATTATGATGATTTTTGTACACGATTTTTGTGCGAAATTTAATCAAGTGCTTAAATGTGTGTGGGTTTGTGATTAGGACTTTTCCAAGTGGTGATTAAGTGTGATAGATACCTTATTTCAAAGCTAGGAATGCATGAAACGATTATTGGAATTTTTTTCACGTGTTCTTGGGTACGAAAAGGGTATAAGAGGGTGTTTGGAAAAATGGCTAAGTCTGAATATGTGTTCTTGTGTGATGTTAATGCTTCCTAAATGTGCCCATATTGCCCCATTAGCTTAGAATCTTGTTGCTTGAAATTTTTTGTGCCTTGCTTGAAAATCATTCAAAATGCCTAAGGAAACATTCTTGGTTGTCTATATGATTGCTTTACATTTGTATAAGATTAAACGGGCTTTGATGTTAAGAATGAATGTTCAAAAGTAGGTAAGAAAATTTTTGTGGCTTGATAAAATTTTCTATGAAGTGTGTGAATTGTGTAAAAGGTTCTTGACTACGGTTTGTGCATAATGTTCTTGTCTGCGATTTGTGTAAAATCGTGGTCTGCAAAATGTGCAAATGCCTGTTCTGCTAAATGTGTAAATTTTCTAGTCTGCGAAATGTGTAAATGGTCTTGTCTACAGAATGTGTAATTGTACTTGTTTGCGAAATGTGTAACATTCTGTTCTGCGGAATGTGTAAATGTACTAGTCTGCGAAATGTGTAACCGACTGCTCTGCGTAATGTGTAAATGCATGTTCTGAAAATGTGTAACTGACTGTTCTGCAATTTGTGTAATGTTCTATTATGTAGTTTGTGTAATGCTCTGTTATGCGAATTGGGTATGACAGGGTGATAATGTTTTACGATTTGTGACATTTTACGAACAAAAACTCTACCAAATTTTTTAACAAACCTTATAAGCAAGACAAACATGACACATTACACATTAAACATCATTCAAAGACTAAAACACAAATAAAATTGATCATGGACTTCAGTTTGGACCATTGGCTTCGGTTGACCTTGACTAAAAGTGTGGACTTTAACTAGTTGGATAATTTTATTCTACCATTGACCTTTGTTCATTGATTCAAATTGGATGACAAACAAGACTTAATTACTTGAAACATAAAACACAAAGTCACTTAAAAAAAACCAATCTTCACAACAAGAATAATCTGTCTAATCAGTAACACACACACACACACACACACACACACACACACACACACACACACACACACACATATATATATATATATATAGGCTCCGGTTCCATTGAGAAGGTTTTTATTTTGAGAAGATTGAGAAATCTTCATTTGAGCAAATTGATTCATATTTTTTGATTTGATTCACAAGTAAACATCGTTTAATGGTGAATCGAATCTATAGATCACAAATTTGGTTCACAAATCATTGTTAAAATCGAGTTATGTTAATGATTCAGTAAATTTCTACAGATGATTCAGTATTGCACTTATATCGCAAAATCGAGAGATTTTTAACATTGATTCAAATCTTTTTTTTACACATTTTGAATTATAATCACATTAAAATGAGTTTACATTTGAAAAACTTGAATCAAAGTTAAAAATCTATCGTTTTTGAAAACGTTCTCAATCTTCTCAAAATAATAACCTTCTCAATCGATCTGGATTCTATATACATATACATATACATATACATATACATATACATATACATATACATATACATATACATATACATATACATATACATATACATATATATACATATACATATATATATATATATATATATATATATATATATATATATATTGACATTTTCTTTGCAGAACCATTTTGTTGTACAGAACCTACAGAACCAACATTTTTACTTCTAATAATGCATGATGTATATTATATTAATACAAGATGGCCTTTTTCTAAATATCTACAACTTATTTTGAATTAAATGAAAGCCTGGATTATATTTGAAATAAGTAGAGGGGCACTAAAGGAATTTTATTTTACACATTTTATATAACTGTACATTTAAATAGGAATGATTAGGTCAAATAATAAAATAAATTAACCTTTCCATCATTCAAAACGTTTCACTCAGGATCCTTTCTTTCTTTGCTCTTCACAAAATTCGGTTCTCATAATGAAAATATAAAATAAATCTTTTGTTTCTCGAGAGATCTACAAATGAATACAACAAAAAGGTGCCCTGTCACAATCATGTATGCCTCTATGATACGTTCAAGTTTTGTGCAACAAATCAACAGGTAAATCTTTTTTTATTATGATATATACTGCGACCAACTTGCCTGTCGTTTTGGCAGTTGGCTAAGTTTAGCCTGTTTTGTTTGTTTTGGCCCAACACCCAACATACTAACATATTACTTACCCGTGTCCCTTCTTTCTAGACTATTTTCGTTTCTTCTTGAAAGTTTCAGAGAGTTCTGTCTCTCTTTCTCTATCCTTCTCAGCGACTGGCATCTTTACTCTTTCTCAATTCTTCTCATCGACTGATAATTTTGAAACCAACCAGTGAACCATGATAATTTTGAAGCTGGGTTGATCATGATAATATGAGGTTAATATTTTGTTTCATGTTATCGCTTGATTTAACTAGATTAGTTGTGTTGTTGTGAGTTATTGATGCATATTTAGGTTAACAGTTTGGGTTTAGCACAAAATAAGACGCAGAAGAGTTTAATCACTTTAGATTTATATACAAAAAATTAGGGGTTTTATTTTTATGTTTAGATTAGTTGGAACCTAAGTTTATTTGTGTGATTCATGGGTTTGGTTGTTGATTTTCAAAAGTGAGAAGAGTTTATTTAATTTTAATGAGATATGAAGGAAGTCGAAATGATAGAGCGCCAGTTACCCTGACCGCGGCTGGGTGAGTAGTACATCTTTATGGTTTTATATTCTTATGGTTGTTTACATCTTACTATTATTTGGTTTTCGATAAATGTCTGTTAGAGTAGTATAGTCTCGATAAATGTCTGTTACAGTACTATAGTGTATTATTAGCTTTTAGATTAACGTTTGTTATACTAAAACTAATGTGAAGTTAAGTCCAAACACATAAATATGTGTTGGTACCCATGAATTATTCAGGCTCCAAGTTTTGTTCTATTTATTTCACTCTATTGGCTTGAAATTTAAACACCTTTTCGTTTGGTCAACTGGGTTTTGCTGTTATCCGTTAAACATGTTTATTAAGTGGTTTGGTTTGTTAGCTTTACATTTGTTAAATAGCCAGTCGTGCTATCGCAGACATTTGAATTATAGTGTACATAAACCGTAATTTATTAGCTTACAAATGTCAGCATCGTACGTTCTTTTTATGTACATGTTGTCATTTTAGTGATATTGTTCGATGATTTTTTTCCCCTGTCATAAGCAGGGTGGTAGCGAATCTATCAGATAATCAAGCAATCATGGAACAGTTGGTTCGCGGTTTCAGGAGCGGCTTAAGAAGTTGTGTTTCGCCACTGCTCAAAGTGCAGGTATGGAGACTACACTTGGTAAGTTTCCTAAATCAGTTGGTCTTATTCTTACCCTACAAAGGTATACTTTTATAATAAGCAAACACTACTTAGGTCTATGAGTTGTATTTAGAATATCATTAATCATTTTCTTTCTGTGCGTCTGTTGTGTGTACTTTATACAGTGTTCGCAAGCATAACTTTTCACTAATCGTTTTTTCGCAGGAAGCCTACATCAAAGAGGCGCTATGCTCTCTATTACTCGACTGTAGCTTGATTTCAAGTATCACAGAAGAAAGAGCCATATGAAGCAGACATGTGAGTAAACCATTTGTTTCATGCTTCATTGTTTTGTATACTATTGGCTGCTTTTATTCTAAGTGGTTTTTATGTGTTGCAGGTAACAAACATGATACAACATCTATTCTTAGTCATATGAAACTTAAAAAGAAATCTGTCTGACAATCTTGCGCCGAAATTGGTGTTGATGATATTCTTGAACGTTAAAGCAACGAGTATACGTGAGTGCTACATATGTTTTGTGCTTTGTTATTTTGTATAATAGCACCTGTTTTCACATGTATTATTTGGTATTTGTTACAGCTACCAATGTCTTGGACAAATAGAAAAAGAAGTTAGTTGCAATGTGCAATGAAGTTGTTGATGAGAGCTTCACACCCACCAAAAGAAGGGAGCTTGCGTGCACCGCCTTGGACTATGCAATATGTAAGTAAAAGCTTCTGAGTTCTATTTTATCTTCAACATCGTAGATAACGTGCCCAAATTATAAAAAGTTTAAAAGATAATCTCTATTATTAATTTTAATCCCGATTGTCACACACTTTTTTTTCCCTCTTTTTGCATATGGGCGTTGTACCCCCTGATTTTATGTGTAGTCACTATAGCTTCTGATATGTGATCGTGTGTGGTGTGGGGATTATGGTTAGATCTTGACTCGACTTTCTTTCCGGTTTGGTTTTCCTTCGTCTTTCTATATAGCCTTTAGCCTATTCTTTGTGGAAAGTGGTTGTCATTTACTCTATTCATTTGACAATGCAGGTTGGTTTTTTAGCAGGGTGTATGGATTTCAAACCAAGAAATATTGAAAGGCCCCTATGCAGCTATTGCTTTAACAAATGTTGTTACGGGTTTGGTACCTAAATAGGCCTAACTGTGAGAGCGTGAGACTGTCAACCGGTAAAACAGGTAGAAAACTACCAAAAGTCTGACTTTTAGGTGTACAACCTCCCAAATCATTTCATTTTGAATGAAAAATATACGGACAGAAAATGCTCAGTAGCTAGAGGTGGCAAAATAGATGGGTCGGGTTGGGTTGGGTCATGGGTCTAGATGGGTTTGGTATTTCTGATGTGTTTTGGTCTAGCTGGGAGTATTTAGAAACATGGGTCCTAGATGGCTTGAGTCTAGATGGGACGGTCTGGATGGCAGTGGTATCTAAGGGGGCTGGGGCTGAGGTGGGGGAAGGGGGGAGGTGGGGGGGGCAGCGGGGTTGGAGGATGTGATGCGGGTGGTGGAGGGGAGGGGGGAGAGAACGGTTAGGGGGGGGGAAGGAGAAAAAGGAGTGGATGGGTGGGAGGGGGGGAGAGGGAGACGGGAGACCCGGGGGTGGGGTGGCTTGAGTGGGGTCGGGAAGAAGTGACTGAGGCGAGGTTGCGAGGGCGGGGGATAAAGGTCCTGGTATGTGATTTATTGTAATTAGCTGCGCGGGACGGATGGTTATTTATGTACAGGGTCTTTTCGTGAGATCCCTTTAGTTTTTCGTGCTGTTCCCCCCAGAAACTCCCTCAAACGAGGAACCGGTACACTCAGGGAAATGACCACAAAAAAACCCATAGAAGTCCGAATAACCCGAAAATGATGCAATTCGACCGATTTCTCCATTTTCGACATATCACGACCGCTTACGATCGATATCAACGTAACGCCGATTTTTTGACCGTTTTCAACTGATTTCGACCGATTTCGACTGATTTCGACCGTCTTCGACCGTTTTCCATCGATTTCGACCGTTTTCGACCGATTTCCACCGTTTTCGACCGATTTCCACCGTTTTCGACCGATTTTGACCGTTTTTGATCGATTTTGACCGATTTTGACCGTTTTCGACCTTTTTCCACCGATTTCGACTGTTTTCCACTGTTTTCGACCGATTTCCACCGTTTTTGACCGATTTCGACCGATTTCGACCGATTTCCACCGTTTTTGACCGTTTTCGACTGTTTTCCACCGATTTTGACCGTTTTCCACTGTTTTTGACCGATTTCTACCGTTTTCGACCGATTTTGACTGTTTTAGACCGATTTCGATTGTTTTAGACCGATTTCTATCGATTTTGATCGTTTTCATCGATTTCGACCGTTTTCCACCATTTTGACCGATTTCGATCGATTTTGACCGTTTTCGACCGATTTTGACCGTTTTCCACTGTTTTCGACCGTTTTCAACCGATTTCCATCGTTTTCGACCGATTTTGACCATTTCTAACCGATTATAAGTGTTTTTGACCGATTTCGACCGATTTTGACTGTTTTTGACCGATTTCGACCGATTTTCACCGTTTTCGACCGATTTTGACCGAGTTCGACCGTTTTTGACCAATTTCAGTCGAAAGTACTTGATATCCAATTTCAAAAATGGTCAAAAATACAGTTGAAATCGGTTGAAATCAGTCGAAAGCGTCAAAAACTATTAAAAACGGTAAAAATCAATCGAAGACGTACGAAAATGGTCGAAATCGGTCAAAATCTATCGATATCGGTCAAAAACGGACGAAAAGGGTCGAAATCGGTCGAAAACGGACGAAATCGGTCGAAAACGGTCGGAATCGGTCAAAAACTGTCAAAAACGGTAAAAATCGGTCGAAGACGTACGAAAACGGTCGAAAACAGTGGAAATCTGTCAAAATCGGTCGAAAACGGT
Source organism: Tanacetum coccineum (assembly GCA_026074375.1). Taxonomy (NCBI): domain Eukaryota; kingdom Viridiplantae; phylum Streptophyta; class Magnoliopsida; order Asterales; family Asteraceae; genus Tanacetum; species Tanacetum coccineum. The sequence continues at coordinate 7,420 of BQNB010086979.1, forward strand.
CGAAATCGGTCAAAAACTGTCGAAATCGGTCGAAAACGGTCTGAATCGGTCGAAAAAGGACGAAATCGGTCGAAAACGGTCGTAATCGGTCAAAATTAGTCGAAATCGGTCGAAAACTGTCAAAAACGATAAAAATCGGTCGAAGACGTACGAAAACGGTCGAAATTAGTCGAAATCGGTCGAAAACGGCCGAAATCGGTCAAAAACTGTCGAAGTCGGTGGAAATCGGTCAAAAACGGTGGAAATCGGTCAAAAACGGTCGAAATCGGACGAAAACGGTCGGAATCGGTCCAAAACGGACGAAATCGGTCGAAAACGGTCAGAATCGGTTGAAATCGGTCGAAATCAGTCGAAATCGGTCGAAAACTGTCAAAAACGATAAAAATCGGTCGAAGACGTACGAAAACGGTCGAAATCGGTCGAAAGCTGTCGAAATCGGTCGAAAACTGTCGAAATCGGTCAAAAACGATGGAAATCGGACGAAAACGGTCGAAATCGGTCGAAAACGGACGAAAACGGTCGAAATCGGTCGAAAACAGACGAAAACGGTAGAAATCGGTCGAAAACGTATAAAAACGTAAAAACATATGAAAATGCTATACCTAACAAGACCCATGTATAAATATTAAGGGAGACCCAACTAGACCCATCCCTTAAAAATATTTACCCAACTAGACCCATCTATAATATTGAGGGAAAAATGCTAGACCCATCTAGACCCATCTATAAATTTAAAAGAGACCCATCTAGACCCCATCCCTTAAAAATATTTAACCAACTAGACCCATCTAGACCCATGGGTCTAAAATTGCCACCTCTATCAGTAGCCAAAGCCAACTCGGTTGATTTCAAACTATACAATAAATGGCGCATTTATGCCAATGATACTATAACCCATTACCCAAACCACCCACCTCATCTACCTTGCCACCTCTACCAGACATTATTCTAGAATAAGAAGCATTAACCATGTCGCTCAAGCAAAAAAAAGGTTGGAGCTTAGATTACACCTAAAGTTTCTGCGTTTACTTTCCTTTTAAAAGTTTTTCTATGTCTGATATGCTAAAACACGAATATATGACCAGTATAGTAACTACTTTTTATTATACTGTTATTAATTATTATATGGCTTTGAGAAAAGTTTGGAAGAATGGTGTGAGACTGAGTTATCGCTCCATATCCATATCAAAAAAAGAAATAATATCGAATGGACCAACAAAAGGGTTGATACCGAAAGAGGCCCAACGAAAGGGTTGTTTGGTTTGCTATATTCGAAGACGTCATGGGCATACTGAAATTTGGAAATTGCTAGAAAGGTTATATGTATCGGCTTATGTGCTTATTGTGTTAACAACTTTCACTTATGCCTTATTAAACTTCAAAAGGTCACTTTCATATATTATTAAAGTATACTAATGGAATTTCTTGCCTTTTCGAAACAATAAGCATATATGTAATAGCTGATAGTTTCAATTTTTTTGCAGTTCTATATCGGGTTCCTGCTGGAAGAAACGGCCGTCTTTGCAGATTAGCATTTCATGGAGACATGTAAGAATATGGTAAGATGATCAACGTTTATGTTATTCCTTATGACACACTTTGGCGTATGACTCCTAATGCAAAAGATTGATGTCCTTTGCGATGCGGCGATTTTCTAACTGAATCGCTGATCACACCCACTGATGCTAAAGAAGAGAAGACGTAGGAAAACATCACACAGTTGGCACATGTGAATTTTCTTTTATTGGTTATAGACGGAAATCTATTGTCTCTACATTTTCAGATTGTTCTACTTTGGAAATTTATGATGTGAATAAATTAATGTGCAGATATTGACCGACAAAATGAGCAACATCAAATTATGCGTCACAACTGAACACAAACAGGTAACTTTTTAACTTCATTATGTCATTTTAGTTGTAGAAAAAAAATGATGCCATGGTTATTGAGTAAAGGCTGCTATGATGCAGCTTATTCAACTACTAACTACTGGACGATCACGATTAAGTCAAACTACCTGTGGTGATAAAGCAGCATACAGTGATTATGTGATTAGGTTCGTTTGTGTGATGGTCGATTGATTGTGATTTTGATTGTTTAACCAAGGTAAGTTTTAATTATATTTAGCCGATTCAGTGATTCACATTGTTTGTTTAATTGTTAGTTTGTAGTGACAATGCGCAATTTTCGTTAGCTTCTCAATAATACCTTTAATGATTCATTAGGTTGTGTTACAGTCATGCATATACCTTGTACATATCACCTAGCCATAGGCTCTGTTTCAAACTAATGCACATCTGTCACTTGCGCTGAACAACAATCACAAAAAAGCAGCCCCGCCGCAACGCGCGGGGTAACTTCCGACTTGTATATCCTAAAAGGCAAAACAAAAACGACCAACGTGTTGTCGTTTTGATCATGGGCTAAATTTGGCCTGTTTAGTTTAGTCCAACACCTGCCTCTTCTCTCATATCTTATCTTCTCTCTTTTTCTATGTTTCTCACCCGTATGTGCTACGTATAATGCAAATTTTAATGCAGTTCTAATATATATTCATTGCAGGTTATCCAAACCTGGTATAGGACGACGTCAGCTACGGAAAGCTAAACTTACCTAAAACCTGGATGAAAGATGGTCAGCCAAGGCTGTCAAGATCGCGATCCTACCTGGGATCGTTTGTCTTTTGCAAGATCATATAGTAAGATCGATCGAGATCGTAAGATCCTACATTTAATCATGTTTTTTGTGCAACGATAAACGATTCAAACTTTTTTATTTCTACTCACCAACAAAGATAAATATATATAATATCCTCTTAAAAATGTCAAAGTTCAAATTTAAAATACCAAAGTAAAAGTAAAACACAAAAAGTCAAGTTTTCATCGTCGCATGCACAATTTATCGGAATAAAATTACACAACATGCGTAATAAACGTCTCAAAATAAAGTACATCACTAGTATCACTACAATTAAGCTGTCTAAATTAAAACTTAAAGGTTAATAGTTAAAACTAAGAAAAGGTAAAAGAAAAAAAACAATTACTTGTAAGAAACTTTTTTGCTTCAGGTAACTAGAACATGAGAAGAAGAACTCTAATTTGTTTCATGTAATTTCTATTTGGGGAAAGTAAATAATTAGGTTTATTGATTAGAAAATCTATAAATGAAACGTCAATACTTGTTACTGAGATCAGCGAACTCGTATTGTTCTTTTTTGGGCTTAAAAAAAGTAATTGGCTAGTAAGTATGTAAGCCAGTAAGTTAGTAACTTGGTAATTTGGTAAACTCGTATCGACACGTGATCTTACGATCTTACGCGCGAGTTTACGATTCTACTTACGATCCTACCTCTGATGCGATCATACACTGATCCTACACGATTTTATCAGGTGAGCACGTAAGATCGTACGATCTTACGTGTAAAATCGCGAGTTTGACAACCTTGGTATAGGCACTGCTCAAAACCTTTGTACACATTAAAATAATGTATTTAGCTTATATCTATAGTAAGGTAGGACCAAATAAACATATAGCGAGCTTCGTATTCTAATATACCTCATCAAACATCTGCTGCATTTCTGTTTGGGATATGCGCTAACCACCTAGCTTAGCTGTTGAACACGCGGATACGCATATCACAAATTATATTAAAAGTCCCTCACCATATCCTATCTCTTCATTATTATGGAGAAGGCCAGTTGATTCAGGAATATGATGGATTTAAAGCAAGAACAAATTCAGTTACATTTTGCAATCAAGATCTTAATGTTAAACTAAAGAAGGCTATGCTTACCTGTAGTTATTTAGATACCTAGCTTTTCGTAGAACCCAATAAAAGCCTGCTTTAACTTTCATTTGTAGTGGTATTTCATTTGTAGTGAGAAGACTATGCTTTTGATGCCTAATGGTCTTTCAAAGGATCGTTAAAAGTGCTTAAGTTTAAGTGCTTACTTGAAAACGCTTATTCAAAAGTACTTATAACTAACTGCTTACTTTAAAACGTCTATAAGCTAGCTGCTCAATTCAGAATGCCTGTTACTCACTCTTTACATTAAAATGCTCATAACAAACTGCTTAATTGCAAGTGCTTAATACTTGTCTTATATTGCTTATGTAGTATTAGTTTCCAATTGTAACTATCCAAAGAATGCATTTGATCATTAAGGTAAGTGTGTAACATAAAGTGTGTACTATTATAGAAGCCAACAATGAGCATGCAACAACCCGTGCCTACTATATATAGAAGCAACTTCTCCAGGCCTGAATATAATGACCACAATAGGATTATAGTAATCTAAATTTACTACCATATTTTCAATTAGGTATAGTTTTGATTCATGAACACGTAAACAGATTTAAAAACAAAAACCATTGATAAAAGGTTATAACATCACCGAAAATACCGAATGAAGATTTAATATCCTTACTGATTATAACACCCCGTGTTTTCAGGTCATTTTACGACGTCATTTATTTCACTAATTATTTTTAGTCTCGTACGTGTTTGCTTTTAAATCGTATTCGTTAAGTTAAATCGCGTAAACTAAAAATTATCATTCAACGTAAACGGGCATCAAACAATTAAAAGTTTACGTCAAGCAAGTGTTAGATAATTATTAAACTTTGCACATTTTATTTTTATTGGTTACGTAAAGTGTTTACGTTTCGCGATAAAATACATTTAGGCATATCCGGAACCACCAAAACTTATCTACGCTTCAACAAATACCAATTATTATATCCAATACTCAAAGTCTTATAAAACTTCACTCATTTAATTCACTCTTTCCGATTTCACATAAGAAATACAAGTTTAGGATTCAAGTTACTAACAAACTCATGTATACTCTTCCACACTTAAACTAAACTAGCAATACTCAACATAATATCTTCATAAGATATCAAAGAGACATTTTATGTCCTTCTCTCCTTATATTCGGCAATCAATCAATAACCACAAGGACCATGAGCACACAAATAAGAACCTAAGACATCTAATCCTACAACTAGTACTTGTACTAAGTTAGACATCCTTCCTTGAAACCCTCTTAGTCCATGCGTCCCCCCTTTTTTTCTTTGCAAGACTTGGACTCTCAAATAGTGTTGTTGACCACTTGTAGTATATATACATACATAACTAAGTCTTACCTTCATTCACTAGTAAAGAAAACTTAACATAATTCTTTGTTCTCTTCCTTCCTAGCTCACGTCCCAACTTAAACCACAAGAACAACCCATACAAATTTTTCTATCAAGTATACAAGTAAACTAGGTTCATATCTAAGGTATTACAAGAAGGTTTGGAAGCTTGGTTGATATTTAAAAAGGGTTAAGCAAGAAAGGGAAGTTAGAGTTTCTTAAAAGAAACTAAGGTTTTCTTTGTCTTGGAAGCTTGGGTTTGGTTGTTAAACTAGGGCTTAGATCTTGTTTCTTCTTCGTTTTACACTTGCTTAAGGTCATCTAAAACTCAATCTTTTCAATATTTCATTTACATGTTACATACTAGTTATCTTGTTTATCACCACCTAGAGTTTTATTTTCATGTGTTATAAAATGAAATGGATATATTATCACAAGGACATAAATATTAGACAATCATTTTGGACATGATTAGGAGGACTCTAAGTATGTAAAACAACATGTTACAAGGTTACATAGAAGGTTTGTACAAAAATAAACAAGTTATAGATTTATAAAACACATTTTATAAATTATAAAACCTAAGGGACTGTTTTGAAACTTTCTGTTATAACGAAGAAGGTAAATTATAATTCAGGACATGTTGTTATATGATAGTACATTTCACAAGGATCGTAAGCATATAAAGAACATGAAAAACCGAGTTATAACGAAGAAGTTGTGCTAGTTACGAGATTAGGATAATTAAATAACTAACAATGTTTTTATAAAACTTATTTTATAAAAACTGTTATAGAATCAGATCTGGTAAAAATATATACACACTTTATATAAATAGTAAATGTCATAAGGATTCTAAGCATGTAAGGAACTTGAAAAACGAAGCTATAACGAAGGAGATACAATTTTCGTAAGATTTAAGTTTATAAAAATAGTTTTATAAACTATTTGAGTTTACTGATTTGACACAGCCATTTATAAAAACAGTGGACGTAATATAAACATAGTTCATCTCGTCACGAATCCGTGCAATAAAGAACGCTAAAAACGGAGTTAAAACGAGTAAGATACGACGTTTCAAAGTATAGAACATTATTTACAAAGGCTGTGAAACTGTGAACGTTTCAGCAGCTACTGAAACTCAGTTTCGAGGGCTTTCGAGTCCGATTCGGCCAAAGTATAAAACTACAAAGTTGCTCGTAACGACGTTTTACATAGACCTGCCAAATTTCATAATTTTTGGACGTACATATATTTTATTAGAAATTATAAAAGTTGAAAACTTTTATAAAATATTTTCTGCATTCCTACACATAATAATACAAAGCTGTCAAGAAATTAAGATATGGTTTACGAGTGTTTTCGGGACCGTTTGGGCTATAAAACCCTTTCGAAACAAAGTAGTATTATCTATATAATATTTATACACGTTTTTAACTTTATAAATATTATTTTGCGAAACAACTTAACTATATTCAATAATCGAGAACTAGTAGGTGGTGATGTAGCATTATAACTTGTGGTGTAGTATTTTACGATATACATCATACTCATACGACCTATAATTAATTAGGTTGCATTCGGTCATACGCGTGACGTTTTCATTCATTTGATATTCATTATCCGTTCTTTCACTCGAGGTGAGTTTATAGCCCCTCTTTCACTTGTTTTATATTACTTTACAAATCTCGAGGGAGAATACATGCTCGTTACAACTTGTTTACACATACATTTACAATCTCTTTTACATACTTGATTGCATACTTAATTTCGTAACTCATTACAAACTCGTTACAACTTTATTATACACTCATTTTTATATCTCGCAATGGGATACAATACTTGTTATCACTTATGGACGCAACAATTTTACTTTTATAATTACGGATTAGCTTAGGTTGCATGAACTGTGAATTACTTAGAGGGTAAGCGCGAATGTTATAAAATAGATCTATTCGGGTGTGACAGCCCCGTTCGGGTAATTAGCTATCACTGGACAAACGAACGTTATAGCAAGTCGGTGCAAAGAACGACATTTACATGAACATGAACATTTACGGTGGCTTGAATAAAGTGGCATACATATAAGTCTGCTCAACAGTTTCTTGAACTTAGAGTAATCGTAATCATATTTTATACACACATGAATATTTACGCTGTCTTGAATAAAGTGGCAATACATACTTTGAACAATGGTGGTCCAACTATACTTAACTTTTTGTGACTATTGTATGGGATACAATAATCATACACATCTTTGATTCCAACTTTTATACTTATATTTTTTTGACTATTTGGGGATTGAAATGGTCATACATACGTTATAAAACTTTGGTTAAATATTTATACTTACAGAAACATATGAACTCACCAACTTTATGTTGACACTTTTAAGCATGTTTTCTCAAGTGAATTAGATGCATGGCTTACTTGATGTGCATTGGAGTCTGAACAATACAAGATTACTTTTCAAATGACACGTTTAGAAGTCGTTCTCTCATGTCTTGTGCAATGGTATTATGAAATAACGCTCCTGGACAATATTCCGCTGCGACCCAATTTGGGAGTGTTACACCGATTAGTGGGCAACTCTTAGAGAACAATATCCAACACTTGAAGGGTTTCTTGTGGAGCGTCTGCCTGCCTTCCTTGTATAAAAATTCCCAAGTGATGCCAACTTGACAACAACTTTGGAGCCTCTCTCTCTCTCTCTCCTGAAACAATAAGGAAAAAGTACGATTGTTATGGAACACCACTCCATACATAAAAGTTAAGCAAAAGCAACAAAACCAATAAGGATGCAAACCTTGAACTTCTTGTTCTGTTATCATCATCGAGCAAAGTATTTTTGAAATCCTTAAAAACAAAAGGGATGATTCACACCACATAAGGTCACTTCTGGGGTAACCTATGAAAATCACAAAGGAATATCAGTCTCAATTCAAACAACCACCTTTCGTGCCTACTATATATAACCTACGCAACATTATTAAAAAACATAACATTATCACTAATCAGGTGACACAACAGTTAAGATGCCACTCCTATTGAGTAATTGTTTTGACTATGCATCAACAATTGTCATGGTGGTGTGTGGCATTAGATACATCATCTATCTTTTTTATCACTACTTTATTGCCTAAATGCGTATAGTGATCCGAACATACAACACCGTAAAACAGCAGCCTAAGATCCTTGAGTCAAAGATCCACAATATAGTTTTAGTAGACATAAAAGTAACACAACCAAACCATACAGATAAATCATGCACCCTCTTTTTCTTTTACCAAAATGACAGCGGAGAATGACATCAGAAATCACCAAAAACTTGTGCCTCCAAATCCTATTCTTCATAAAAATGTGTACCTCATAAACCGGGAAAAAAATTCCATATTAGTTGAAATTTCTCATGAACAAAACATACCAACAACTTAAATTTCCAAAAAATCAACAATTTACATTCTCATGCCATTTTCCCCTAATCGAAATAGAACTATTGAATAATCAAATCAAAATACTTCATTAATTACTGTCAAAATTTTAAAAGGTAACCATAACCATAAAAACTCAAACTTTAATCTCACAACCAAACAATTACCTTTTTTAATGTTTAGAAACAATCTTTATATAAAAAACACTAAGATTAGATCTTTATATAGAAGTAAAAAGATTGTACCTTGTTATCACCGATAAACACCAAGGACCTGAATCGGGTTAATCTATAACCTCTTCAACTAAAAAATCCTTGAAAAATTAAAAATTATCATTTCAATTACAATCAATTATAACTGCATTAAAAACTGGTTAAATACATACAAACCAAAACCCTTTTTGTTTTCAAATAAACTCAAATCAAACAAATTAACATACCTTTAATTTGTAATCTTCTTTATTATTTTGGGGCTGCAAAATCATAGATGATTGAGCGGTAATTGATTTAGGGTTACAGATGTTGGTGTTGTGCCGACGGTAGAGAGAGGAGGGATACTGAGAGGGGTTTAGGAAAAACTTATTTGGGATATCAAATCTTTTGAGGAGGTGGTTTTGATGAGGAAGAAACACGTGGATTCACAGGTGTTTAAAGGAGAATGCAGGATGAGAATTGATTAAAATGTTGGTAAAGTGATTAAAATAATATGTATTGTTCATTTTGTGAAGGAAAGCAAGTCAACATTTAGTATATAGTATAATATAATACTAAAATTGAACCAAATTAGTCAGGAGTCATTATAACATTTAGTATATAGCTTAATATAATACTGATTGAGCGATAATTCAACCGTTTTTGACCGTTTCGACCGATTCCATCGTTTTCGACCGATTTCGACCTTTGTCGACCGATTTTGATCATTTTCCACCGATTTTGATTGTTTTCAACAATTTCCACCGTTTTCTACCAATTTCGTCAGTTTTTGACCGATTTCGTCCGTTTTGGATCGTTTTCGGCCGATTTCGACCGATTTTGTTTGCTTTCGACCATTTTCGACCGATTTCCACCGTTTTCAACCTTCTTGAAACCTTTTCGACCGATTTCATCCATTTTGACCGTTTTTGTGCAATTTTGACAGTTGTCGTTCGTTTTCCTACGTTTTCAATCATTTTCGTACGTTTTGAACATTTTCGTCCGTTTTAAACATTTTTGTACGATTTGTTCGTTTACATACGTCCTTCTCCTTTTCCTCTGTTTTTCTTTGTTTTCCTACGTTGCGTTCGTTTTCGTACATTTTGTACGATTTTATACGTCTTCATACGCTTTTATACATTCTTACAGAAAGTAATAGAACGTATAAAAATGGATAAAACATTTGAAAATATTCAAAAACGTATTTAAGCGTACAAAAGCGTACAAAACGAACGAAAACGGACGAAAACTTAGAAAATCATAAGAAAACGTACAGAAAGGTAAGAGAACGTAAGAAATTGGACAAAAACAGTCGAAGACGCACGAAAATGGTCAAAATCGGTCAAAAATGGTCGAAATCGGTTAAAAACGGTCGAAATCAGACGAAATTGATAAAAAACAGACGAAATCGATCAAAATCGGTCGAAAACGGTCAAAATCGGTCGAAAATGGTCGAAATTTGTTGAAATCGATCGAAAACAGTCGAAATCGGTGGAAATCGATGGAAGTCGGTGGAAATCGGTCAAAATCGGTGGAAATCGGTCAAAAATGGTCTAAATTGAACGAAATCGGTTGAAATCGGTGGAAATCGCTCAAAAACAGTCAGAAACGGTCGAAGAAAATGGTCAAAATCGGTCGAAAATGATCAGAAACGATCAAAATCGATTGAAATCGGTGGAAGTCGGTGGAAATCGGTCAAAATCGATGAAAATCGGTGGAAATCGGTCGAAAACGGTCAAAAAACGGTCAAAATCGATCAAAAACGGTCAAAATCAATGTAAATCGGTGGAAGTCGGTGGAAATCGGTCAAAATCGGTCAAAATCGATAGAAATCGGTCGAAATCAGTCAAAATTGGTGGAAATCGGTCGAAAACGATCAAAATCAGTCGAAATCGGTGGAAGTCGGTCAAAAACGGTCGAAATCGGTGGAAATCGGTCTAAATCGGTCGAAGATGGTCGAAAACGGTCAAAATTTGTTGAAAACGGTGGAAATCGGTCGAAAACGGTCGAAATGTGTCTAAATCGGTCGAAAACGGTCGAAATCGTATAAAAACGTTAAAAACGGATGAAAAATGCTATACCCAACAAGACCCATCTATAAATATTAAGGGAGACCCAACTAGACTCATTCCTTAAAATTATTTACCCAACTAGACCCATCTATAATATTAAAGAAAAAATGCTAGACCCATCTAGACCCATCTATAAATTTAAGAGAGACCCATTTAGACCTATCTATAAATTTAAGAGAGACCCATCTCTTTAAAATATTTAACCAACTAGACCCAAGTTTAACCAATGGGTCTAAAATCGGTGGAAATCGGTCGAAAACGATCAAAATCGGTCAAAATTGGTCAAAAACGATCGAAAACGGTCGAAATCGGTCAAAAATGGTCGGAATCGGTCAAAAACGGTCGAGTTGGCAAAATCGGTCAAAAACGGTTGAAATCGTTAGAAATCGGCCGAAATCGATCGAAAACGGACGAAAACGGTCGAAATAGATCGAAATCGGTCGAAAACGGACAACAAACGTTAAAAAAAATTAAGGTACCAAACCCAGAACAAACCTATCTAGAGTCGACCCATCTAGACCCAAACCCATTTAGACCCATGTTTTCAGAAGACTCATCTTGACCCAAATCCATCTATGAAGCTAAGCGAATATTGTTTCAAATATCAAAACAATTTAATGTAACCGGAGTAGTTTCTATTTAGTGGGTCACAAACCTTTCCTATTCTAATTAAGCGTGTCGATCAGATTTGTACGCTATTTTTGTTGTTGTTGTTGGTTAGGTTTTTTTTTCTTTTATTTTTATGTTTGCTTGTTGCAATTTAATCACTAAACACGAAAACAAAATATCAAATTTACAATATGTTCATTTTTAAAAAGAGTTATTCAAATATTCAAATATTGTATTAATTTGATTGGTGACAAGTCATTTTGTGAAACTTAGTTTGTAAAATTTTTGTGGATATAGTATTTTCCATTAATTAATATGTTAAAAATCCAATTTGATATAAAGTAACCAGAATAATTATTGTCCTCTATTAATTTTTCAAGTTTTTTTCTTTCAACTTTGAACTTAAATGTATCAGTTTATGTTATATAATACTTCATAAAAATTAAAATATGAAAATACATTTAAAAACTAATTAACTCATATATTTTTTTATTAAGTATTATTTAATACAAATAAAAATATCTGAAGTCAAAGTTAGAAGAAAGACTTAAAAAATTAATAGTGGATAATAATTTTAAGACGGAGGGAGTATATATTTTATTTATAATAATAACTATTATTGTTAGTACAAAAAGTGTATAGGGGCGGATGTGAATCCCGATTGCTAAATGGGATAGACCAGGAGGTAGGATACGATGATGATCTTGTACTAATCCAAGTAATGAAGAGGCGATCTGCACAAATGAGAGTAAACTGTTAGCCTTATCGTGGGGCGGACCCCACGATTAAGCTCCGGCGTGAGAGTAAGTATACATGTTTGTCAGAGAATATCAGAGTATATGTGTGTATTAATGATAGGGCAGAATATACCTTTTTGGGGTGTGAAACGACCCCTATTTATAGGCAAGCCCAATACTAGGGTTTCCTAATATTTCGCTTGCGACTGTTAGTAGCCGGAGTGAGTCCCTTGTCGGGAAAGGGTCCACGTGTAATCATGTCTGCGGACGTGAGTATCCTTCCGTAGCCCGTGTTTGTCCGCGGAGGTGCAACGGGTGTGGCTTTAAAAGGTACTCACGTGCGTCTTTGCAATATCCAGAGCATGACCCTTGTCAGGCTTAGTAGTCCGGCTACTTGTTGTATTGGGCCAGGGCCCATATGCGCATATTACGAACTAAGCCTAGTAAGCTTGGTATTCATACTATACGTCATCAAGTCCCCCCAATCTAGTTCGCTTATTGTGCGCGGTAACAATTATAGCGTGCGGTGAGCGTTGCTAGACTAGAGTTCCGTGATTATTTTTTTTTCTTTTGTTCCTATCTTGTTCCGCGTCTTTTGCGTCGTTTTGGCAGTTTGTCGTTGGTTACGTGGGTTCTTCGTGTCCTTTCATCTTCTGCGTGATTTGACCGTCTGGGTCTCACATCCAGCTGTTATCATTATCTTTTTACTTTGCCTTTGTGCCGTTGATTGGGAAGTGTCTTGGCACGTGTCATTATC
>BQNB010086980.1:5206-23696 GCA_026074375.1 Tanacetum coccineum
ATTTCTCTTTTGTGCCTTAGTTGGTGTCTTGCTCCTTTTCTCTTGAGCTCTTAATGCTGCAAAGTGTTTCTTTCTCTTCTCCATGAGCTCTATAAACAATCTTGATCTTTCTTTAATGGTTATTTCTCCCTGTTCTTCTGCTTGTAGCCTCTAAGCTAAATCAAAGTCTGCCTCCATCATAGCTTGTGTGTTATCCCATGATTCAAGTAAAGCTATGTTGGCTTCTTCTTCCTTTTGCCTTGAAATCCTCTCTTCTTCAATAAGTTTAGCTTGCAACTAAGCTTCCAGATTTCTAGCTATTTCTTCATCAAGAGCAAGTTGATCTTTCTTCTTTAATGGCACTTCAGGCTACACCATTATTCCTTTGCCTTTGTCTTTAGCCTGTGGAAGTTGTGATGCTTGTAAAGATGATGATGTTGTTTTGAATTCACTTGGCTTTTGAACTACAACCCCTCTAGCCTTGGGTCTTGCAGTTGTAGTTGTTGTAGCAGCAAATGTAACAGCTTTGGGTTTAGCTGCTTTGATTTCTATCAAAGTCTGAGCCAGAGTAAACTCATCAATAGTTGTTGTAGTAACTTCAACATTAGCAGTAGTAATTACTTCACCAGCAGTAGTAATTGGATCAGCAGTACTAATTTCCTTTTCAGCAACATCTTTTTCTTGCTCTTTCAACACATATGCATCAAACATCATGTTGTCATCATTCATCTCTTGAGTCTCATCCACCAGAGTCACTTCTACATCAGCATCAAGATCAACAATTTTCCTCTCCTGTTTGGACGCATCCTCTTGAGCACCCAAAATGGCATCATTAGAGGATTCTACCCTGCTAGCTGATCCAACCTTTCTTAATCTCTTGAACCCTGGTGTTCTTGACTTCCTTCTCTTTTCCAAACTCTTTACTCTTTTCTTCAAGCTCTCAATCTCCAAAGCTTGAGTAGATTTTGTAGTCTTCAGTGCAAGAACTCTTGACTATAATTGGGTACAAAGATTTATCAATTCAATAAGTTTCATTCTATCCTCACCACTTTGAGGTGGATCACAGGAAGGGGTAGATACATGAGCCTCATCAGGATTCTCTTCAGTAGTAGGCTCTGTAGCAGCACTATCTTTCCTTTGTTTTCTCCTTGACTTCTTCTTTTGAGGTTTGGATAATGATGGTTGATAAATAATGGGTGTCTGGTGAGAATCAGTAGGAATGTCTGAATCTACACCTTCTTCTTGATTAGCTTGAACCATTATTGTTGCAAACAAGGGTGTTACTCTCCCAGAAAAAACTTTTCCTTCTCTCTTTATGTTGGCAAAAGTTTTCTTTGTATGTAAGGAGTTAACATAAGTCTTCTTGTGATGTGACATATCACCAAGCTGTTGATTAATAAACACTTGTACAAATCGTGGATACATTAGAAATTTAACCCCTCCCTCTAAGTGCTTTACCATAGCATCAAAATATACTTGGACAGGTTAAATTTTTTGTTTGTGGCCAAGCATATGATTGTAGAGGCCATAGTGCTACTGAATTCATTCCATGCAGTGGTCTTAGCACTAAGGCATTGCGTAATGGTATGAATAAAAAACTTCCATTGTGGAGAAAAGAAAGCTTTATAGAATGTAAGTTTTGGAGAAGGTTTTTCATACCCCATCCTCGCCAGTTCTTCAAAGATAGTAGCAGTTGGCAAACAATCAATACCACCTGCATCTTCTAAGTAAAGATCACTTCTAATACTTGTCTTTGTGATGAGCACCTTTTTCTTATCAACTAGGGCTTGTAATTGACGTTCTCCATTAACCGTCTTTACCATTGCTGTGGCCCATAACTGTTCAATGGAAGATGTATAGATAGTAGGATTGACAGTTAAAGCATAACGAATCTGGTTAGCATTCAGAAAATCAATAATCTCCTCAAACCCACTACTTTCTTTGGGTTTCTCCAAAAACGCAATCAAATTATGAGTTTCAGCAAACTTTGGGGTCAACATTGTGATGGGTTTTGATGATTAAAGATAAAAGTGAGTTAGGGTTTATGATTAGAGAGTATATCAATGTATAAAATTGATCGAATAAGTGATTGAAACCCTTAATCAAAGTATTTATGAAATTACCCTCAACAACATTAACTTGAACTGGCAGCATTAGGTTAAGCCTAATAGTACTAACTAACCCAGCAATAGTAAGTTATGCCTAGCAGTATTAACTTATGCCTAACAGCAGGAAGTGTATGTCTAGCAGCTTAAACTAATACGGACAACAGGAAATTAAGCCTAACAGTATTAACTTAAGCTTAGCAGCATTAACTTTTAGGCTGAGCATCATTAACTTAAAGACACCAGTATTAACTCTAATTTCTTTCCAAAAAGCATTTCCATCATCAATTTTGATTCTCACAAGCTCTCTTTCTGTTTTTAAACTCACAATATCTCTCATTTCTTTTTCTTACCAATTCACTCTATCTATTTTTATATCACACATCTCTCTATTCTTTTAAGCTCACCAATTCAGACAGTATTGTACAATATTCCATCAATTCAATTAGTTTTATGCTGTCCTCTCTACTTCCAAGTGTGTTAACTCTTGAGAGAGGTGGATCATTGGACTGTTTAGATGTAGCCTCAAACCTACTTTGAGCTTTTACACCCCCCAATATGGTATCTTGGCACCTGGGACCACTACCTGAACCCGTTCCCTAAGGACTTAGCTCATTAAGTGTTGCCATGGATTGGGTCCTATTAATGCTCATTAAGTGTTGCCATAGATTGGGTCCTATTGATGTTACCACTGTCCTGCTCTGCATCTAAGCTAGAAGCAGTAGTGGCAGCCCTTTCCATTCTGTCTTCCCACTCCTTATAGACAGTCTCATCTGCAACAAAGGTGAATAGGTCCACTATTACTAGATGATCTCATTGGTTCCTTATGGCTTTCCAGTTTGTGGATCTTTTTGGGTTGATAAGATGATGGAACAATGATTGGTTTCTTTATTGTAGAGTTGAGTAAATGTGGATGTGGGTTGGGGATCAGTGGGTTGTCCTGAACCTTCATCCATATCTACTTGATGTATCAATCACTTACATTTATTCTCAATTGACCCTTCTAAGCTAGAAGCAGTAGTGGCAGCCCTTTCCATTCTGTCTTCCCACTCCTTGTAGACAGTCTCATTTGCAACAAGGTAAATAGGTCCACTAGATTGAGGTATCTAAGTGTTCCTTTTAGCTTTCCTAGGTTTGTGGGTCTTTTTGGGTTAAGATTGTGATAGAATAGTGATTAGTTCAAGAATAAATAGTGATACAGTTGTGGATGTGTGTTAGGGTTCAGTGGGATTGCCTGACCCTTCACCTACTTCTGCTTAATGATACATTCCTTTTCATCTAGTCTTAATTATCCTCCCCTTAAACAATACCTCAGAGATTTAGTAGTCCAATGCTAGCAATCAGAAAGTTAAACCTGCTAACATCAAAAACCTTTGTGAGAAGATCTGCAACATTGTGTCTGTGTAAATCTTGATCACTTGAATCAACTTTTTCTCATAAGAATCTCTGATGAAATGGTGCCTAATCTCTATGTGCTTGGTTTTAGAGTTAAACACTGGATTCTTCACAATACAAATGGTGCTTTCATTATCAATGTAAATCTTGGTGTTCATGAAGTTGAATCCATAATCAAGCATTTGATTTTGAATCCATAGCACCTGTCCACAGCAATTAGCAGCAGCAACATACTCTGCCTTAGTAGTAGAGTTGGTAACTATAGTCTGCTTCTTACATTGCCATGAAATCAACCTTTTGCCAAGAAATTGACAACCTCCTATTGTGGATTTCCTGTCAAGGCTAGCTCTAGCATAATCACTATCAGAAAAAGCTTCTAAGTCAAATGGTGAATCTCTAGGCTACCAAAGGCCCAATTTAGGTTGACCTTTCAAATATCTAAAGATCCTCTTTATAGCATAAAGATGTGACATTTTAGGAGTAACTTGGAACCTTGCACAAGCATAAACAACAAACATTATGTCAGGCCTAGAAGCTGTTAAGTACATCAATGATCCAATCATTGATCTGTATAAATGAACATCTATAGCTTTAGCTTCTTCATCCTTAACTAATGCCTTATTAGTCTTTATTAGAGTGCTTGTTGTCTTCACAGTGGCAAAATCAAACTTCTTCAATATTTTAGCCACATATTTGTCTTGGCTAATGAAGATTACATCCTCCTTATGTTGTACTTATAATCCTAAGAAGAAAGTGAGTTCCCCTATAGAACTCATCTGGAATCGTTTGTGCATCAAACCTTCAAACTCATCACATAAGGACTTCTTAGTTGACCCAAAGATGATATCATCAACATACACCTGTACTAAAAAGATATCACCTTTGTCTTGCTTGATGAACAAAGTCTTATCTATAATTCCTCTTCTAAATCCATTTTCAAATAAGTAGGTAGACAAAGTCTCATACCAGGCTCTAGGAGCTTGATGTAGACCATATAAAGCTTTTTATACCTTATACACTTTGTCAGGGAATTGTGGATCTTCAAAACCAGGAGGTTGACACACATAAACCTCCTCTTTAATAGTACCATATAATAAGGTACTCTTTACATCCATCTGGTACACAATAAACACCATAAATGATGCATAGGCCAAAAATAACCTAATTGCTTCTATCCTAGCAACAGGAGCAAAAACCTCATCATAATCAATTCCTTCTTCTTGGGTATAACCTTGTGCAACCAATCTTGCCTTGTTTCTTACTATAATCTCTCTCTCGTCCTTTTTGTTTCTAAAGACCCATTTTGTTCCAATGGCCCTCTTGCCATTAGGTAGATCAACTAGTGTCCAAACCTTCTGAAGTTTAAATTGTAGAAGCTCCTCTTGCATTGCTTCTATCCAACTTGGATCTTTCATAGCTTGAAATACATTCTTGGGTTCTTTTTGAGAGATAAAACAGGCAAACAAGAAGTTCTGATAATGTTTGTGATTTGTTCTCCTCTGCTTATTAACGTAACTAACCATAGCATGTTCATCAGAAATCTTGGTCATTCTCCTTGTTTGAATAGCATAATTTAAGTCTCCAATGATTTGGTTTTTAGGATGATCCTTGTAAATTCTGGTTGTGGGAATAGGACTGACATTCATGGTTGTTTCCAAGTTGTTAAGGTCAGCCTCTACACCCACATCTTCATTATCATATGCACCACTAAAGATACCAATATTTAGAAGATCCGTAGTATCCTCAGGAATAAGAAGATCGGGAAGAAGATCAGCATTGGGAAGAGTAGCAACATTAACAGGGATTGATCCACTAAGATTATCACAAGTGGATCCAGCAGCATTAACAGGAGTGAACATCTTGTAGATATTCTTGCCATTAGCATCCTTGTCTTGTCCAAACACACTTTCAAACTTATTCCTTTGGGCTCTTTCTCTTCCTGGATCCATAGTAGTATTTTCCTGTTGAAGTAGCCTTTCTAACTCACTTCTTGTGGCTTGATCATCCTGCCCACCATTATCTGAAACTCCACTTTCATCCACTTCAGTAGGCTTCTTTCTAGCATTTTCTTCACTGTTTTGGTCCTTGAGGATTTAATGGATCAGTTGTGCAGAAAGGTATCATGATGTACTCTTGTTCAGGTTCCTTCTTCTTTTCAGCTTGACCTGTAACAATGTTATATTTGGTTCCTACAATATCATTAGGTTGATTTCCTACAACAACTAGCACATAGTTCATAGATATTGTCAAAGAATCAGCATCAAAAAGCCAGTCTGGTCAATTTCCTTTCACATTAGGTGCCATTTTCAAGAAAATCTAAAGTTTTTAGGTTATTCAATAATAATGGTCTTTTTTAAAATTATCTCATAGCCTTACTAACTATAGAGTACCCAACAAAAAATCCCTCACCAGCTTTTCTATCAAATTTGCCTAGATTATCCCTGGTATTTAGGATGGTAACAGGACACCTAAAAGGTTTCATGAACCACCCAACCTCCAAACCCCCCCAACTAGTCTTATCAATTAGGGGGTCTCCCTACGAATAAGCTTCAAAAGGTGTCTTGTTTTTTATGAGCTTAATGTCTAGACTCAATTTAGTACCTTAGCAAGCAAACATTATTAACTGCTTCAGCCCTAAAAATTTGGTTGGCATCTTAGAGTCATCTAACATAGTTCTTTGCCAGCATTATCAGTGTTCTAGTTTCCATTATCAACAACTCCATTCTGCCTGAGGGAGTTCCTTGAAACTACTGAATTCCCTCTTAATCCCCTTCATATCACAAAACTGGTTCATTACACTATTTTTGAACTCAGTTCTATTGTCACACCTGATAACTTTTACTTTATGGTCTAGTTGATTTTCTATTCCTGTTATGAAGGTCTTTAGGATCCTACTAGTTTCATCCTTAGTGGCCAAAAAGAATATCCAAGAAAATCTACTAAAGTCATCAATGACAACTAGGCAATAAGGGGGGCCTTTTTCATTAAAACTCTTAACTTTTATTAGGACAAATAAGTCCATATGAAGCATATGTAAGGGTTTGCTGATTGAGTTTACAAGTTTGGCCTTACAGGAGGCTTTGTGTTGCTTTCCTTTTATTGACAAGCAACACAAGAATGATCATTTGATAAATCGTTGAGGGGACCCATCCAGCTAATTCCTCTTAAAAACTTTTACAAGTGTTTCCCTTAACCTATTTGGTTTATATTTTTGGTATTTAATGTTCCCATGGCCTCCTGTTGCCAATAAATTAGATTCATCATTTATGACCTTGGCTAAGAGGCAGTTAAATCCTCAGTAGGAATAATATCTTTAGGTCAAACTTGTAAATGTTATCCTTTCTTGGAACACTCAGCAAGATTTGGACTTTCATCAAGTTGCTTTAAGTCAGAAGATAAGACAATGACTTCAGTGTAGTTAAAAGATCATTGTTCTTTTTGTACACATTTATGGGACACACTGAACATGATTTATACTTAACGCTCCTTACAAAATATACACATCATCAAATTCCAATGTTCTGTTTTGATTTTCCTTTTCCAGAAAGAAATTCTACCTTTACCATCTATCCAAGGAAACAATCCGCCATTATAATATTCAATTCAGTAAGTATAGAATTTGTATCTTGTCAGTGCCTGAACAACCACTGTCAATTACTCCTTTTTCCTTATACTCCTTCTGATGTGGGTTGCCCTGCACATATAATAAGAGGTTTAGACTCTTTTGGGGATCCAAGCCATTATAGACTTGGATCTGCCTCGTGCATCAATGTAAAAATATTTCTTGAAAGTAGTCGATGCACTACTGTGTTTGGCTTTCCAAACCCAGCATGTTGAGGCTTTAACAGCATTAACCCTTTTTCCCTTATTTTCACTTACTACTGCTCTTTCCCTAGCAGTAGTATCATTTACCCTAACAGTATTAACCTTTTTATTGAAAATACTATTTTTGTTTGCTGAATACTTGTTGAAAGGCCTTATGACTTGTGAATGTCCTCTTTTGAAAGCATTTGATATTGGTCTGGAACTATTCATAATTGGTTTTAAGTCAGCAGTGTTAACTGGTCTAACAGTATTAATTGTTGTACCAGCAGTCTTGAGTTTGCCTGACTTAGTTAAAATTGCTTATGGAACAAATCTTCTTTTGGGGTGAGGGTAAGTCATTTTATTAGCAAAGTTCTTGTGGTTTACCCTTCTTGTGTTGTTCCACACCGGTCTTACAACTTTTTGATCACACACATAATGAAGATGCTCAAAACTACCACAAACAAAACAAGCTTTATTTATCATTTTAAAGTTACTTTCTAGTCTTTGGGACATAAGATTGTTCCAATTTCTTTAGTTCCCCCTAAGATGGTGTTTGTTTTGTTTAGTAGTTTCTACCTTCTCTACTATTTCCCTAGCAGTCTTAATAAATTTTATCTTTTCAGTATTAGGTTTAACAGTTTTAGCCTCAGAATTAGATATAAATTCTACTTCACTTTCATCATCAGAATTCCAATCTTCAATGATTGGAGGACTAAAGTTGTTCTTCCTAACAGTATTAGATTTAACTGTGTTGAACACACCCTTATCAATAGTCTCATGTTTTGACTCAATAGTCTTAACATCACTAGATGAATCATTAGAATCAACATCTACAGACTCACTTTCAACTTGTTCATCTATAAACATTAGATCAGGTTTGGGGGCATGTAATTCCCTGTATAAGGTGAGGGAACAACATGATATCCCTTATCTGATTTGGACTTATCATTCTCCTGATACTCTAACATCTTAGATGAATTTACAAAACTTTCTATTGCAGAAGTAGCTGCATTATA
Source organism: Tanacetum coccineum (assembly GCA_026074375.1). NCBI lineage: Eukaryota > Viridiplantae > Streptophyta > Magnoliopsida > Asterales > Asteraceae > Tanacetum > Tanacetum coccineum. The sequence goes on from BQNB010086980.1 coordinate 13,509, forward strand.
TCTTAGTCCTATTTTAAACTTGTCACTTACTTGATTTTCCAGCAAATTGTTTAAGGTTTTAGATGAGTTTTGAAACTTCTCTAATTTTAGTTTTAACTCATCTCTCTCTTTTTCTGCTTTTTTCAATTTCTTTTTGTTTTCAAATAAGGCATTATCTCTTAGTTTAACTTCAAGGTTTAAAACATTAATGCTCTCTTCAAACACAGCCTCATTTTTCTTATAGTGAGCTAGTCTAGTTTCTACAGGCTGTAGACCTGCTTTATTAGATGCTAAATTAAATTGAGACTTTTTGTAATCTGAAGACAAACTATCATATTGTTCTTTGAGAGTAGCATAAGCTTTAACACATGATTTAGAACAAGAATCTACCTCAGAATCTGAACTGAAAGAACTTCCTAAAGATGTATATGCCATTAATGCAAAGTTTGTAGGATGCTCTTCTTCAGCTTGGTAGCTCCAATTATACCCTTCAATTCTATCTTGAGCAATCAAGGCATTTTCAGTGGGAGTCTCTACTGTGATATTTCTTTTATTATTCTCTCTTCCTTTGTATTCCTGATTCTTTAGAGCCCTACATTCTCTTGCAAAGTGTCTATTTTTATGACAATTGTAGCATTCCACCTTTGATCTGTCAAATCTAATTATTTGACCATTTATGTCCAAATTAATTCCTTCCCACCCCCCCCCCCCCCAATGTTCTTATGATGAACCTCTATCTAGCTATGACTTGTCAGCCATGGCCTATTACATTGAAGACTCATCTCTTCATAGGTCATCTAGATCAATTTGTTCTAGGTCCTCTTAAGCAAGTTGAGGAGAGTTGGGCTGACTTGCAAGGAAAGCATAGATCACAACATCACTAAGGTTATCCACAGATGTAGAGTTAACACTGCCATAAGTAGTGTTATTTGCTTCATTTGTGTTGTTGGTGCTGTTATTGCTGTTTGAAGACACAAACGCCACATTTTGTGGATTTTGGCTTGTGCTTGATGATACTGAAAGTTCAGGTTCATAAATCTTCAAGTTGTTGTACAAGTCATCCAAACTTATGTTCTATCTCCTCTTTGTTCCTCCAGATCAAAGCATGAGTCTTCTATTCAGATGGAAGACTTTGTGGAAACCGTAGAGGGGGTGAATACGTTTCCTCTTAAAAATTTCAAATATTTTGTATAAATTATTTTATCACTCTCTGTCGGCGGTCCCATAAATATATAGGGGCCGCCCAGTACATAAGGGGGCCTCCTTATTTAAAGGGACCGCCTCCAGAAAAGGTTTTCGCACTAGATTATTTATATCAAATCACCAATCAAGTTTGACGCAATATGAGAAGTGTTGATAATGGATTTCTAATAAATAGCACATATTCTACCAATATATCCACACTCACAATGTTTACTACAAAGAGCTATACAACCATGAGTAACACAACATACACAACAGTTCACACAATCATAACCACAATGCAACTGTCTAAATGCTTTAAAGCGATAAATGTAAAGATATAAGTAAAGAGAAAGGTAAAAGGAAATGCAAACCGACTCGTGGATTATAGTGTGTCGGTCATGAAGCTCCTCTTCGCCTTACTCCACTCCTTGAGTATCCAACTCGAGAGTTACTTCACTAATCAACAAGCTCCCTTTCAGCGGAGAAAACCTTATACCAATGCTTACATTATTTTTCGACACTAAGCTAGATGTCGAGTCCTTCTTCTTCGGTACACCCAAACCATTATGTTTTATGGGCCAATAACAAACCATTATGTTTTATGGTCTAAAAACATAAAACCGCGTTCGTTACATTATTTCGACACTAAGCTAACTGTTCGAGTCCTAATCTTAGCTAGTACAATATACCACCCGTACTTTCGTATTTTGAGCGACGAATACTAACCGACACACCATCAACCACTTTCGGATTTATACACCATCCGGATCTACACAACTACACAAGAATGAAAGATATGGACTCGATCTATATGTATCAAGTTGTTTAAAATGACTAATTGTACTATATAACTTCGGATCTGATGATGGACCGAAGTTCTTCTCTTGCAATTGAGGGAAGAAGGAATGTTGGAAGATTAGATCACATTTAAAACAAGATTAAACAACGTTTACTGATTCAAAGAGTTTAGAAATATTTAGTGAGATCTAGAGAGAGAAGATACTAAAAAAATCATGCAAAAAAGAGGTCAAAATGGTTGGAGGTGACCCACTATTTATAGGAGCTGAAAACTGTCAGTCTGTCAACGGCGGTCCCAGATATATAAGGGGCCGCCAGACAATTAAAGGGCGCCGCGACTCTATTTAAGGGACCGCCCCGACATCGCTCCCATTTTTGTCTTTTTGTGGTGACAAACTTGTCTGGTAGAAGTTAAACATGTTTTGGGGGGAAAAGAACCAGATTTTGAAATTTAAATTAATTACCAAAAAAAACATTTCATTATAATTCAAAAATAATTTGTCTAAATAATTTTTGAGAAATATTTTTGGTATATTTATAAAAAATATAAAGTTTAAGACAAAAACTTAATTCTCTTGATCATCTTACAATTTCATGTTGTTTGTCGTACCTTACGTGATTTACGTCGGGTGCAAACAAATGTCGGTGTTGATGTAGACTTGAGTCATCGATGAGACTGTAGATGATGTATGCACTTTGATGATTTGTATTACGAGTAACTTGCGCACTACTTTATGTATTAAAAGTCACATATCTGTCATCACCAAAACATAAAGAGATCGTATAGATTAAATATCATAATATTTGCCCTAACAATCTCCCTCCCTTTTTGATGATGACAAACGATGTAAACTATAACACATAGTAAAGTTTAAAAGTTACTCGTTTACACTTCCCTTTTCCCCCTTTTGTCAAAGCAAAAAGGTATTAATTGGAGCATATAGGTTTTGATTATGAGGAGGAGTTATGTAATGTTAAAGGAATGAGGAAAAGTTAGGTGCTCCAAGTATAGAGGTTGGAGGAATAAGAAGAAAATATGAGAAATAAAGTTGAGGCGGTTATGTGTTTCTTGGATAATTTAGTGGAGGTAGTGATAGATGAGGATAAGGCATGAAAAGAAAGTAGGTACTTCAAATATATAAGTTGAAGGTGTGAGAAGAGATCCTTAAGGTTGAGGGTGATTTTGAAGTGGAGGAGGTGAAGTATTTTGAGTATGAATGAACTCTTCATCGTATTTGATAATCCCCAATCCTATCTTCCTGTAAAGGTGAGCTTGCATCATCCTAGTGAAGTCTTCTATCATTATGGTTTAACCAATTTCATGCTTTTTACCCACATATCTTCTAGCTCCCCCTTGCACATTGCACCCCCATGATAAGTACATTAGTTGCATAGTGACTTTAGCGGATCCGTAGATCAAATAAATTATCATCGAAACTCTAGATGTTCAATGAATGCAATTTAAATGAGTAGAACACTTGCAAGTGCTCCCCCTTGATGTATGCTCCCATTGTTTGGGGTACCAAAGGATCAAGATATAGATGTGTGCTACAAAGCAAAGTTAGTAGACAAGTGCATATATATATAGCAAGATATTAGCATAGAACTAGAAATGCACACTTAGGTGTTATTATTCTAAAATATGACACTTTGACAAAGAATTAGAACCTAGAGGATGCAACTATTATTTCAAAATCAACAACCTAAATGATAAAAAGACTCGAGACGAGTATTCTCTTTTTTTCTGTCTAAGTGCGTAAGTACTGGCCACTAAACATTTCGACCGAACTTTAATAAACGAGAATGAGATTCGTTTATCGATTGAGACAAAAATCTTATGAGAATGACGTTTATAAAGGTAGACAAATGACACTTAATATTTTGGCGAGATATGTCAAAATATATACCTAAAAAAATATAAGGGATGATAAGATGATGATGGAGACGATATACTCTTGGAGGTTAATGAAAATGATTCTATCAAGCCAAAAATTAGGAAAAGATGAATGAGACTAAAGAGGGAAGGTGTTGATAAGAGGTTCAGAAATGATTGATATTTAGATACATAAACATTTGTTGTGATGTGTTCCTATCAAGGACAAAAGTGTGGACGATTAAGAATTCAAAGGTTTATTTAGGGTTTTGTTGGTTGTCAATGTTGAGGAAGAAAGATGGGTAAATCTGGTGACTCAATAACACTTGAAGATTGAATATCTTCTTTATGTTCTTCACTTTCTAGAAATTGGAAAGTTTTGTGAAGGAGTAACCTAGGGGATTTTGTAAAACACTTAAATATTTCGAATGAAATAATTTAGTTGTCACGAGATATAGAAGTACTTTTAATAGTAACAAGACTATTAGAAGAGGGAAGATACATTTAGAGGTAAGAAGACATGTTAGAAGTGAAAAGGAACGTTTAGGAGTGAGAGGGAGCCGTTAGAATCATAAAAGGCTATTAGTAGTGAGATGATATTAGTCTGAGATAGAACATTAAAAAAATGAAAAGACTATTTGAGATGAGAAAAGACGTTTACGAGAAGTGAGGACAAAGATTTGAGGAGATTTATTGTGTAGTGCTTTTAAGGATTAGGTTTGAGAATGAGGCGCATTTCATTATGAAATTCACTTGACTCTTGAAAACATAAGCAATGATGCTTATTAGTGTTAGGATATGAGGATGACCCATCCATTAATCTATAGAGAGATTATTAGGCATAGTTTTGTACTTGTGTGAAAGTTAGTTTACTTTTTATGGGTTGTAGAATAATATTCAGTTTGTGGTTATGTGGTGGTAGAAGGATTACATGATGATTTTCTTTATGAGATGACTCAGGTGGATGACTCAAGACTCGTTTCTCATTTCACTTTGTTGGTTTGAAGATGTACTAGAAGTAGTAATCACCAACAAGAGTAAATAATAGTTAATAAGGTTTGGGTGAAGAATAGACGCCAGCTTGCAGAAGAAGTGGAGAAAGAGAGGATGTTCGTTTTATGATTTGAAAAAGAAGTGACAGATATCACAGGCCTGCGGCCGGTGGTCCTATAAATATATGGGGGCCGCCTGTTTAATCAAGGGGCCGCCTGGTTTATGGGGACCGCCAACAGGAGATGAGTTTAGGAATTGACGGATTTTGTGAAAGGAGTGACATTTCAATTTGCATTTTGCTAATTAAAAAATACTTAAGGTACTTCGGATGAAGTAGTTAAGTTGTCACGACACACGGAGTAGAAAATAGACTAGAATCGAGACTAGTAGAAAAGAAGAGAAAGATTTACGGAATGTGATCCATCATTCCTAGATTTAGATGAAGAAAATGAATGATTCACGCTTGAGGGGTAAAGAAAGAGTGTCGATGATGCTATCTTCAGATGGAACCATTCGATGGAGGTGTTTCGTCCTCGAGTGAAAAAGAAATAAAAATAGATAAGGAAGAAAACAAATGAAAAGGGAAGGGACGAGCTTGAATTAAAATGGACAGAGATTAGCGTACGATGTATAGCATCCATGAAGTTGTATAGCTCTTCTAGAGTATTGAGAATGTTTATAGAACAATCACACGACGAGGTATGAGGTTGTCGTAAGGTGGTAGCAGAAATAGTAGAGGAAAGAGATTAGCCATCTCTATGGTTGAAGAGGCGTGGTTGAGTGAGAAGGAAGAGGTGTGATCAAAAGAAAAATAGTGTTTTCATCAAACAGAAATATTGTTTTATCGAATGTGAAAAATGTTTTAGTTGAAAAGAGAGGGGAGTGTTTTAACTTATTGTTGTTAAAGTTGACTTTCTCTTCTGTTTTTTTACGTCCATCCTTTCTCTTTTTGAAACAGTAATTTTCGGATATGACCTTTAATGTTTGCGATCGTAAGTTAAAGATACTTGAATATTTCGGATGAATATTTAAGCTGGGGAGGGCGGGGGGGGGGGGGGGAGGGGGGGGGGGGGGGTAGGGGGGTTGTTCAAAATCCTACTTGGGAATGAGCGTTAGTTTTTAGATTTGTATCTAACCTTTACTTGACAAAAGAGTAGATCATTCGGAAGAAAGCAAGATGACGATTAAGGGAATGTGTGAGTGAAGACTCTAGGAGATATAAAACCGTTTTATGACTCTTTTGACTTTTTAGATATGCGACACAGACGCGAAGAAATACAAGTGTGAGAAAATTATCCCAGATGCATTAGATATTATAGGATTTGGAGCATGCAAGTTTATCTATGCATGCATTAACACAATAATCAACAAGATTAATGTGTAAGACTATATGACATTTAAACATTAATTGTCATACATTAAACTATCATAGTGTAGGTGTACAATTAACACGTAAGTCATGTATAAAATGAGGTCATACAAAATGTGTGATTAATTTTAAATGCATTCATCATGTAAATACAATGTTTAGCATTTAGCACTTAGGAGCATGTGTTATTGTAGTAAACTAAGAGATATTGTTATCTAAAATTGCATAGAAAATGCAATCGCTTTTACAACAAACATGCATTCAATGGTCAAGCAAATAAACGTTGAGCATTAAGATAAACATGAAAGCATATAATTGCATTACGTGGGGAGCAAGTTATCATCATGAAACTTCAAAGCACATATGTGAGGTGCATTATGTCTAGATTGACCAAGGAGAAACCTAATTTCTACTTGCTTAGTGTGCACTCCTAATGAAATACAAAGTCTATCGATGTAGACTATCATTAGGCATATTTAAAAAGAGCCATTTAATCAAATTAGAGAATGAATATGAGACTATCACTAGTGGTGCTCAATTCAGGCTAAACACGACCATTTTTACGGGTTATACCATGAACCCAACTTCACTCTTGGAAGCAATTCAACCGTTAGGTCAAATTGAATTTCTAGTGCAATAGATTCTCTAGTAGTCATTCTTATGTTAGACAAAATGGAATTCCTATATTTGTGCCTAATGAAGTGTAGCCTCATTCGTCCGCTACGATTTATATTGTCTTTTCAATCAGGGTCTAATATGAATCAACTAACATTATTTATTTAATGGGTTTTATATAAATTCCTAATCAAGATGTGTGGGAATCAAACGGATTGATTGAAAGAGAAAGCAAGTTGTTGTAGGTAAAATAGAATGAGTCACCTAGGACCTAAGAGTATGCTTAAGAGTGACAAAGTGTAATACTCTATAATGAGAGTGTTCAAAGAATGCACCTTTGCATGTCTTTTATGAAAGAAATCCAATTAAGGAATAGATCTTGTGAATATTTCTTTATAGAAATAATGATGATTAACTAAAGTTTAGTTTCTTGTATGTTGGAATTTTTTAAACAGTGATGGCAAAGGGGAAGATGTCCTACATTCTTGCCCATAGTGCAGATATACATAAACGAAAATGAATCTAAGATGAAGGATCCATCGATCCGTAGAGGTGCCATAGGCAAGGATTATTTTTCATAATTATTTTAGGAAGTTGGTGTTGAAATTAGATTAATTAGGAGAAGCTAAATTAAGTTATAAGGAGTTCTTGGTTTGTGTTTTAGGAAATGACATCCAAGGCTTGCCTTTATTTCAAGTTGGAGAGTACTTATTGAGTTTCTCGATGGAATTTATAAGTCGTCTATCCTCTTAGTGTTTGTTTAAGTTTAGAGTATAATTTTTACATGCTAATAACCACAACATTTGAATACTTTTGAGATTAATGAAACATCTTCATTGCATGTGTGAATTGCATTTGATGAATAATCTTGTTGTCTGTGCTTTCGACTTCATAATTGCATGTATAAACCGAGGATGGTTAAACATGTGACACGGAACATATCTATGTCATTTGATAGATATTTTCAATGATATAGATACATCCTTATCTCGATTTCATTGTTTCATATTCTAAATTTGTTATTGATTGAATAGTGAGATTGATTAGCGTTTGATTAACAATTCATTTCTATTCGAAATCCTCTTACGTCACTTATTGAAAAAGAAGCTTGCTTATGGTTAGAGATATGTTCATTTTTACCTAGTCCTATCCTTAGATGTTTAAAGAGGTCTCATTTGGTGAAGAAGAAATATTATACATATTTGGTATGAAAGTAAGAGAAAGTTTATTTGAGGGAAGAGATATTTAATGTTTTGTTGAGGTATGCTTTTGAATTGTTGAGCAAAGTTACATTTGTTGTGCATTTGTAATGTTTGGCTTTTTCAGAGATTGATGACTTTACCAATTGCATTGCAAGGTTAATTACTTGAATATTCGGATGATACATTCATGTCGCCAATCTACTTCATTTATATTTGATGCATATATTTGCCAATATTTTGGAAGCACAACTATGGTTGGAACGTAGACTCAATAGGCAATAATTTACACAGTGTGAGTTCTTGATCAGATGCATATTCTTATGTCTTGGAAATGGGATGTCGTTATTTTAATATTTCAATCGAGTTGTGATTGTTTGGGAAGTAGGTTTAAGATAATATCTCTTGTTCATTATTGTGATATAATCTTAAAGCTAGACAAATAAAAATCAGATTTCTTGTCCATACTCGAAAACTTGTCAATTAGATTCGACAATAATATCAATCATAGTTTGAATAATGAGTTGACATATATTCGAAATCTTTCTTGACCCTCACGAACATTCTTTTAAAAGAAGACAAATAAAGATTTTCATAGTGTGTTCCATTCATCCTAAGACTAGTTGTAAGTGTGAGATTGATGAATATTGACAAGTTAATTTCTTACTTTTGGATTGTCATATGTTTTGCTTGTGCGAAAAACTATTTGTTGTTATGCATAGTATGCATAGTTTTTGACATTTTATTATTGTATGAATGATTTTTCTAACCATTTTAATACAACACACATCTTTTGTAAAATACTATATGTTTATAAAAAGAATATAATTATGTGTGTGTGTGATAGAACAATGCAAGCACAAGCAAAGTTTAAAAAAATACAATTTCTTTTACTTATATACTATTGTATTAATATGATATTTTATTTTGTTTAACCAACCCAAGGTCAAACAAAGCAAGATGATGAAAAGATTTAGACATTTTGTTGGAAGAGAGTTAATGTGTTGGAAATATTTTAGTGACGGGTTTTAACATATGCTCTTAGAACATTATTTTTCTACACACTTGACAAACAATTGAACTCTCAATCGTAAATGGGTTACTACACTCAAAACGATCTACAAGATGTTTATGTAACACTTGTAAATATAGTGATCTATGCCTATATGCAATGCACAAACTAGTAACATACAAATAGCATATATGGCACATTTGTTTAGATATATAATTAGCTCAATTACAAATAGTAATGATTACTTATTAATATCTATTAACCAAGTTGAAAAAAAAGTGAACACACATAATCATCTAGCATACACATAAGGATATTCGTCGTTGTTTTGTGTATTAGATATAACGATGTATACTTAGCTTGATTTGATTTGAAAATAAAATAGTTCCTCCCCATTTCAAAGATTAATTAAGATCAATATTTTGAAAGGACAAATACACTATTTTCAAAGATATATCAATTAGAAATGCCCGACTCAAAGGAAAATGTAAAATACAAATTTTACGTTAAAACAGAACTCAAAGTTTTGACCATTATGTAGTATTTTGCATTTCTGACTTATTTAAGTTTAGAATAAAGACTTGGAAGTGTTTTTAAATGAAAGTAGACTCAATTATCTTTGAAATAGCGGATGGCACGACTTCTACGGACTTACAGTTGATTTTATATGATTTTTCAAAGTTTGCAAAAATCTGCTGAAACAGACAAACGGCCCCCATAAAGGTGACGACCCCAGATATATTTAGGGGCCGCCCTAACATTTATGGGACCGCCACCAGAGACCCTAAAACATGTTTTTTGTTTAAAATCATTTTGTGACTTAACTGTAGAACATATGACTTTAAAAAGTTGTTCCAGCACACAAATTTCATCATTTCTACTCTTACGACTTAGACAAAGATAAGTTGGCACTTCCAAGTTCCTTTGAAATTTTTTTCCTTCAAGCTAGTATACGAAGTATATTTAATAACAAAACTAGTATGAATCAAACAACAACACACTTTTCATATTTAATCCTCCTTCATGGGTAAGTTGATACATGGATCGTACTCTATTTTAAAAACCATTTGTTTTGAAAATTAGAGCGACGTGGCTCTGATACTAATTGTGGAAACCATAGAGGGGGTTGAATACGTTTCCTTTTAAAAACTTTAAATCTTTTATA
>BQNB010086981.1:1927-28042 GCA_026074375.1 Tanacetum coccineum
TTTATAAACTTTTACAAGTTTAGTCCTTTATATATAAAGTATATATAATTTAAACCTTTAACTTTAGAACTTGGAAAGATAGGTCCTTATAGTTATAACTTTGGAATAATGACATTTTCAGTCCCTTTAGTTATAAATTTCAGAAAGTTACGATATATACCCCTTGCATGGAAATAATTTACAAATTAAGTCCAAAAAGCCATGCAAGCTTATTTTAGGGTTCCAAATGATATTTGCAGGTTATAGCTTATTAGAATAAGCTAAAATAAGATGTTCTAACGTAACAAAATTTTAGAAAAAGGATTCGTTAGCTAGAAAACCAAAACGGGTCGTTTTTAGGGTTTTAATAAAAAACACATGGGTTTGAGGATTCAAGGCTTAAACAAGAGTTCATATATGATCTTAAGAGTATTATGAACATTCTAATACAAATTATAAGCTTATTGAACAAGATTTTGAGCTTACTTGAGCTAAAATGGGTCGAAATGGGGTTTTCGGGTTCGTACGCCTAGTAACGACTTCAAGGGTTCCTTTCTCTTGATTATTGGCTTCTATTATGAGCTTAGGGACTTCACTTGATCCTTCTTGGTCTGAGTTAGAACTCCATTTGAGTGGTGATAAGTTTTTGAGGTGTGATTTGAATGAATGGGGTGTTCGGCTATTTATAGGGCTCGAATGGCTTAGTGCCCAAGTTTTTGATGTTTGATTAGTATCAAAGCTATCTTAGGTGATTCATAGGAGCTAGTATGATGAGTCTTGAGAGCTAGAAGAGTAGGATTAAATGGTGGAAGGATGTGGAGGGTGTATGAGGGTTCGGCTACAAAGGGGTGACAAGGAGGTGATGGAGGTGCTTGTAAGGTGCTTGTGTAGCTGCTAGTGAGGTCATGGTAATGCTTGAGAGGTGATAGGATGCTAGTTAATTTAAAAATGGGTCAAAAGAAAGAAAAATGGTGTCGGGTTGGTTTAGGGTTTCGGCTTATTATTTTGGGTTTAAATTCGAGTTATATTTAGGGTTTTAGGGTTTTTTAATTCCATGTTAAGGTTAGGGTTTAAGATAGTTTAGGTTTAATTAGGGTTAGGATTTAAGGTTAGAGGTTAGAATTAAGGTTAGGCTTAGTTTTAAGGTTTAGAGTTTAGTTTTAGGTTTAAAGTGAAATTAGGGTTTTAGGGTTTCGTTTAGGGTTTAGGGTTTTAGATTAGAGTTTAGAATGATTTAGGGATTAGGTTTAAGATTTAGAAGTCATGCTTAAGTTCTTGTACCTTGTGTAAAGTGGTATAAAAACTAAAATGAATTTGGTGTAAAATGACCTATTTTGGCTTTCTGTATTAATGACTTGTCACTTTAACTTTAGAAAGTTGTAACTTGATTTAGGAGGGAGGAAGAAATTCAAATGTGGTGCTATGATACATGGTACAACCTGCTTTAAAGCTTGTACATTCATTTTACATGTAGACATGACATAAATTAAGGTTTTGATGTAAACGTAACGTTAATGCTTGTTTTGATAAAGTTTTGAAAAGTTAAAAAATAAAAAAAAAACGATTAAATGGGATATGTACTTGGTAAAAATGATATTAGGATATAGACTTGAACATATTAGGATGTTTATAATGATTTAAACATAGATAGAGATGACATTGTAGGTTGCGTGACTCGTTTTACTTAAGATGCAAGTTACGTTGGCATAATGAGAATAACGCAAAAAATTCCTGTAAAAAGGAGGGTAAATAAAAAAGTACATCTAATTTAACAGATGGAATTTGTTTTGCGTAACGATTAACAGTGTGTGAGATATTTAATTTTTAAAAAAAGGTGGAAAGTGGGTTTTTTTATTTTTGATAAAAAAATGAGTGGCTAGGATTGGTTCATTGGGTCTATGACAAAATTGGGTCTATATTGAACTTTTGGCAATGTATTTGTGAGTGCATTTTCATGTTTATGAGGTCTAAAATACCACTTTTTTGGTTACTGTATGTTTCTTGATTTTTTACTCGCCCCCATCGTTGAACTATGGGCTCATATCTTTGAACTAACCATTCTTTAAACAAATCTCAGGTATGTTATATGCTCAAATCTTGAACTATGTCAAACACCTTGTGCAGGTTTGTAAATCAAGATTTGTATTCGTAGCAAAAATTATTAAAAAGTGGAGCTTCTTGTGTTAAAATACAATATATCAGAGGATGCAACAGTGTCTATATTCTTATCATTGATGTATATGTATTAAGAAACTTTAATGTTATTGAACCATTTTAAGAATTCTAATTATGAGATCAAACCAATTGATATTCTGCTTAAAAGGTTGGATGTGTTGAGTTTTGGTTACATTAGTATGATTGATAGAGTAAAAATCACCTTTACTTAGATTCATAGTCGTAAGATTGATTAACGATAAAGATGTCTAAAAATTGTAATTTCACAATGCAGGGAATGACTTAGAATTTAGAGCTTCTGCGATAGCACGTGAAGGCAATATCTGTGGTTGGACACACACAAATGTATGCACTCTTTGAAGATGTGCTAAAGGTAATGATCATACAATGTCTAAATTTTTTTGTTTGATTTCATGGCAAGTCCTGATCTAGAATTATCTTTTTGCTCAATGGGCCACTGTAGTGAGCTAGAATTATTTTTCAGTTTTATGTTAGAATATTATCATCGAAGATCTCACTCTCAACTTTCCGGCTACCACATCTCCTCTTATTCATGCCACCGTTGCCGCCCCTATTCTCGAAACGGGTAACCTCCGTGCTTCTTTGGTTAAAAGGTCTTTTTCATCTTGTGGTTATTTATGTTTCTAATTTTTGGGATACACCAGTCAACTAATTCACTTATTTGATAACAAAGTTTTTTTTTGTTAGTGCAATTCACCCATAACAGACCAACATTTCTTTAGACTGTCCCCCCCCCCCCCCCCCCCCCCCCCCCCCCCCCCCCCCCCCCCCCCCCCCCCCCCCCCCCCCCCCCCCCCCCCCCCACCCACATGAAAAAATTCGTTTGCAAGCTATTGTTTAATTTTGCCAAACATTTTGTCACCAGTCATTTAAACCACTGATCTTAGATTAGAGTTGATGTTGGTTATGTTGATGGATTGTATCTTTTGGTGTTTGGCTCCTTAGCCTTTCGATTGGTTACAGTGTCTTTTACGGCTTTAACCATTCAGTTTATATTTTTAGTTGTGAAAGAAACCGGAGTTTAAGTTATTTAGCTCTTTGTCATGCCGATTTTGTTTGTGTTTTGCCAGATAGTACCTCTACTAATATTATAAATTTGCTTTTCAAGGTGACTATTATAGAGCTAATATTGCCATTATTGTTTGCCTTAGGTGACTATCATAGAGCTAAATTTGCTTTTTAAGGTGCTCAATCAACTGGTTTTAGGCTTATGAACCAATACGGTTGGGCAGATTTTGTTACATCCATGCATTTTCTAAAATGTTTTGTGCTATATCTAAAGATGAACCCGGTAATAAGATGCGGTCATTGTATACCGTATAGGTCAACTTTAGTGATAACTTTGTTTGCAAATGATTTTAAGAACAATGTTGGGATTTTAAGAACAATGTTGGAGTCTTTCAAGCTATAAGTTGTAGGTTGAAAAGAACAAATTTTAAGAGCAAACACTACTGCTCCTAATTTGAGATCATGAGTGGTATAGTTTTCTTCATTAGGCTTAAGTTGTCGGGATGCATATGCAATAACCTTCTCTTTTTGCATTAACACCGCTCCCAGACCTTGATGGGATGCATCACAGTAAACAACAAAATCGTCATTTCCTTCTGGTAATGCTAAGATTAGAGCTTCACATAGCTTCTGTTTAAGTAGTTGAAAAGCTGTCTCTTGGTCTTTTCCCCAGATATACTTCTTGTTTTTCTGGGTTAATTCAGTCAAAGACTTTGCAATCTTTTGAGAAATCTTTGATAAATCCTCTGATAAAACTGTCGAGTTTCAAGAATTGACAGTATTACTATGTTGTAGTAGGATATGTCCAATTCTAGACTGCTTTAATCCTTGGTGGGGTAACATGAAAGTCCTTAACTATCAATTAAGTGTCAAAGAAATTGCATGATATGAATCCAGAAATCACACTTGGAGAACTTGGCATACAACTTCTCTTTCTTGAGTAATTCTATGATTATTCTCAGGATGATTTGCGTGCTCTTCTTTGTTACGAGAGTAGATGAGAATATCATCGATGAACACTATTACGAATTTGTCCAAGTATGGTTTACACACACGGTTCATGAGATCCATGAATACAGCAGGGTGTTAGTTAACCAAATGGCATCACTTGAAATTCATAGTGTCCGTACCTTGTTCTGAAAGCAGTCTTGGGAATATCATCATCCCTGACTCTCAGTTGATGATAGCCTGATCTTAATTCAATCTTCGAGTAGACACTCGAACCTTGAAGTTGGTCAAATAAGTCATTAATCCTGGGTAATAGGTAATGATTCTTTACAGTAAGTTTATTTAACTCTCGGTAATCGATACACATTCTGAAAGATCCATTTTTCTTTATTTAACAAATAAGACAAAGCTCCCCAGGGTGACGTACTTGGTCGGATAAAACCTCGGTCTGCTAACTCTTGAAGTTGGTTTAGATAGTTCTTGCATTTCTGAAAAAAGAGCAAATCTATAAAGGTTTCTCAGGCTTACACAGGTGGTCCACTCTATACTCCAGACTTAGATCGATTTTGAAATTCTAACTTGGCGAATGAGAGGAAGGCCAGTAGATATTCAGAAAAACTTCAGGAATTCTCTAGAACTACATAGGGATTTCTTCTAGTCTTTTCTCGTCTGACTTCTTTTCCATTACTTGGATTATGAAAACTTGACAACCTCGAGGGATATAAATCTTTTGGTTTTTATTACAGGATATGAGATTCCAGTCAGGTTATACTTTGGTCACCTCGGATGATCCAAAGTTTCACCGTTATTGGATGTGATGACTTTCTCGTCACAACGAATAAATTCTATCAAAGATACTTGGATAGCCAATCACCCCACCCCCCATACAAATGACGACGTCGAAACTACCTCCGAGTTTGAAATCGTCATAAGATCAATTTTGAAAGGTTGGTTTAACAAATCCAGAGTTTGCCCCCTGAATAAACGGTGTTTTGTGCTTACTATGTTTTTCGTCAGCCATTTCTGATATTGTAAAAAGGTATCTATTGTGAATGGTGGGAATATTTAACATAGAGGCAAGAGATATGGATACAAAACTTTTATCGGCTTCAGAATCAAATAATACTCTAGCTAGATGTTGGTTTAGAAGGAACATACTCATAACTACGTTCGAGTTTTTGGTGAGCATTCATATCCCTCAACATGTAGGCTCTTCCCGGGCATTATTGTTGGTGGTCTTTTGGCACTGATTTGCATAATTCCCTTTCTCTCCACATGCATGACAAGTAACTGTCACTGGTAGTAGATTACTTCTAGTATCTGGGCCTTTGTTTCTACATTTCTTTGTCAGATGGACCACCTTGTTGCAAGTAGTACACTTAACAGTGCAAGGTCTCTGTGTGATGCAGAGTGTATTTCTTACACAAGGGACGGTTTACAATATACCCATTATTTTCAGTTGGAGTGACAGCATAAGACCTGAAGGTTTCATGTCTTCTGTTCTGTTGTGGTTGGTGATTATTGTAGCGGTTGTTGGTGTTGGTGTTATGGTAGTTGTTGTTGTTTGTTGAAAGTTCTTTTATCGTCAAACTTTCGTTTGTGATCACTTGATACTTGCACCGGAGTGTGCTTTGTTACCTGATCTATTAGCCTATGGCTATTTTAGTTGGCTTCATCAAGAGTATGAGGTTTATAAGGCGGTAAACATCCCTTCAATACTTCTATGCAATCCCCATGAAAACTTCCATCATTTTCTCAGACAGACTGCACCATAGGGGACATAAGGTTGCTAATTCCTGGAATCTTCTCACATATGTCTTGAGATCATTCCCTTTCACAGTCAGATGGTAAAATTCGTCTCTTCCATCTTCTGGACTTCAAGTTCGGGGACAATACTTCTTTATCAAAGCTTCTTGAAATCAACCATGGTATCTTGTAAGAGAGAGACTTCTTCTAATCCCAATAGGTCGGGTAAAAGAATTCCAACCAGATAGAGCTTATTCAGTTAATACCAATAGCAAACTTCACGCTTGCATCTTCGTGTATAGTTGCTACAGGAAAAACACTAATTCAGTTCGCTTAAACCAACGGATAAGTCCAACAGCTCCTTCCGTACCTTTTTTTAAGTTGATAGTTTGGCAGCTCATGAACACTTTGTTATCTAACAATTTCTTGCTACAAGGAGCTTTCTCTTAGTCTGGTGGTATTTATCAGTATTTGGCCATGTTTAGTGCTTGGGCTTCCAAAGCTGTAGAAACACATCAGCAACTAGTTTCTTGATGGACAGCCAGAGTCTGGCTAGTTGCTTCAGATGTTGACGGAGTTCCTTTTGGGAGGCGATTCAATAAACCATAAGACAACACATAATAAGGAAAGATATCATAATTTCTATCATTAAAATACGTAAGGTCTAAAATAAACCAATGTTCACAAATAGTGATATCCAAGATAATTCATAGATAATTTCATATCAAATAAGTTATCTAAGATTTATTTAGAAGTCATGATATGATTCCAGTAAAGATAAAGAGGAGATGTAATATAAAACATAGATGAATATAAAAACGGATAAACACCATTAAATTATAATCATGAACGACTTGCCTTTGTACTTTTTTGTAAAAAACATAGACAAAATTTTGACAAGTGTTGTTAATTAAACCACACATCCTGTGGCTATTTCAAGCAAAAAGCTTATAACTAGTATCTAATCTAGTAGTCCGATGGTCCTTTCTTGCTATTCTTGAGTTCATAGATGGCATCCTGAAGATTTTTCTTGTCTGCTTGGTGACGAGTTTGGATATCTTCGATGATTTGTTCTAGATTAGCAATCCTGAAGCGAGCCAAAGCAATCTTGCTGTTATTTTCTCATTTGCTTTCTTTGAAGTTTAGCAATTTGAGTACGAGACTCTCGAAGTTCAGCTTCCAGATTGTCAAAATCTTGTTTGTATGAATCACCCACCATTGCCGAGACCATTTATTTTGTCTCTATTTCTTAAATGAGGTCGAGAGAGAGTTCATCTAGGATGATTCAAATTCTCCTCAATTGCTCCTGTGAACGTTCTCCAGACTTGTCTTACGAGAGTGTTTCTCTTATTTCAAATGCATGAGGCAAGGCAAATTAGGGAGATTATCGTCATGACCTTTGTTTTTTTACCCCCTTAAGTGGCAAATAATTCCTCCGAAAGATAAAGAATTCTTAAGTGATTAAACATGGAGATAACATTGAAGATGGAGGCAACAATCGTTGGTGGTGGAATAAGTGATTATTGTGCATAGTATGCATGCATGGACCTTCATATTTAAGGGTCATCATGAAAAATGAAAGAGTTTGGTGAAGCTATTGGAACTAAACCAAATGAGTTATTTGAAGAGCTAGAATAAGTTTTTCCTGGTGAAGCTGGGACATAGTCCGGGGAAGCCGGGATATAGTCCGGAAAGTTAGAGGAAAAAGCATCCTCAATATTAGAAGTAGGGTGGCTGAGAGAGACGATCATTCTGTTCACAACCCAGTGTAAATAACTTAAGTTAATTATTTAATAGTATTATGAGTTTCTGTACTTTACATACTATTCCGTAGAAGTAGTGACCTGAGGACTTTCTTGGATGGAAAAAGAAAAGTAGTTATAGTTAAGGTTTCAACCTTGTTCTCTATAACCATGGCTCTTGATACCAATCTATAATACCCCCATTTTTGACATATAGCAGCGGAAGCTAATCTGGGTTATTATTTCATAGTACATACTGTCACAATCATTAGAAAATGACTCAAAAGAGACATTTTTCAAAAGATAAGTTATCCTTCATATATTTCATCAAGATTTTACAAATAGAGGTCCCCAAATCTACATGAAAACATCAAGTTAATGAATAATAGGTTTAGGCCTATCTTCAAAGTTCGTAGTCACTCACCGTGCCATAAGTTGCTCAAATACATGAGATAAACATGCTAAAAAGGTCAACACAATGGTTCAGTGATATTCATAGGTTTATGGTAAATAGTTTGAATACAAGTTTAATAGTGGGTTACGTTGTTATACACCCATATATGTAATACTTGAAATGAGTAACAATTATTATAAAAACAGTATTATTGCCAAAAGCTCATTGCATCGAGACCTTGAAATAATCAATAATCAATAATAAGTTTGCCCTAGACGGGTGGCCTGTGCCAAACACTCGTAATAGTGTTTCAAATGAAGTGCGTTGGGTTTACAGAAAGTATAGGTACACCAAGACGGGGAAGTTCATCCTAAATAGATCTATTCACAAGCCATTTGCCGCTTACTGTCCGAAAGTAAATAACGGTTCATGATAGTGGGGGCTCTTAATGGAAAAAGTAATGACATAGGCAATAGTATATCGGATAAGACATTACTGTTGGAAAATACTCATATTCATGGTTAATACGCATGTATCCCCTCCCCCTCGCGGTTTAATGAAAACATTAGAAGAATTAAAATTGGCGAGGCTATGAACTCTCACCTTAACTAGGAAAATTTGATTGATGGTAAAAGTAATAAATAGAAAGTAACGGCTTACGTCACGCAACCTGGGTAATATTTCAAGTCTTAGTGTGATGTTTAAGTTTCCACACTTTATACAGTTTTAATGTCTTACTTTGATTTAATTATTACGAAAATATTGTATCACTAACACTGTTTGGGCCATCATAATTCGGAGGTCATGTAGTAAACGTTTGAGGAGCCTGGGCACTTTAAATCGTAAATCCAGCAAACTCGTCAAAACGTATACCTAAATGAAACTCCTCTCATGAAGTTCCCTAGTAACGTGATACGATAAGAATTTAAAAAATCATCAAAAGTTGTCTAGTGATAAAATACATAAATATATAACGTAATTGTTTTATAATGCGCCGATCGATGATTAATAACGATTAATGTGTCGGGTTTTAATAAAATCGAGTTTTATAATATTAATATATATTTTTATAATTTATATAAAAATATTATATTTTGGTTATATTTTCAAGTTTGCAAAAATGGCAATACAAACCCATGGTTATAGAACTTATTACAATTTTAAGTCACCTTATATATAATTTAAACCTTTAACTTTAGAACTTGGCAAAATAGGTCCTTATAGTTATAACTTTGGAATAATGACATTTTCAGCCCCTCTAGTTATAAATTTCAGAAAGTTACGATATATACCCCTTGCATGGAAATAATTTACAAATCAAGTCCAAAAAGCCATGCAAGCTTATTTTAGGGTTCCAAATGATATTTGTAGGTTATAGCTTATTTAAAATAGCTATAAATAAGTGTATAAACGTAACAGAAGTTTAGAAAAATGATTCGTTTAGCTAAGAAAATACAAAACGGGTTGTATTTAGGGTTTTAATCAAAAACACATAGGTTTGAGGATTTAAGGCTTCAAACAAGAGTTCGTATATGATCTTAAGAGTATTATGAATATTCTAATACATATTACAAGCTTATTGAACAAGATTTTGAGCTTACTTGAGCTAAAATGGGTCGAAAAGGGGTTTTAGGTTCGATGCCTATTAAACGACTTCAAGGCTTCTTTTTTCCTGATTTTTTTGGCTTCATTCTGACTTAGGACTTCCACTTGATCCTTCTTGGTCTGAGTTAGAACTCCATTTGAGTGTATGATGAAATTTGAGGTGTGATTGAAGAGTGTGTGTGTTTTGGCTATTTATAGGGTTCAAAACCCTTGGTGCCCAAGCTTATCTTAGTGGGTAAAGGTTAAGGAGGCCAGTAGATTAGATGACTAAGAGCTATGATGAGTATTGAGGGCTATAAAGGTGTGAGCTTAGCAAGGTGGAAGGTTGTGGGGGTCTTGGAGGGTCACGGCTAACCACAAGTGACAAGGAGGTGACAAAGCAAGACTGGAGCTTAAAGGGTGTAAATAGAGGGTGCTTGTACTTGCTTGGTGATGTACATGGTGATTGCTTTGAGAGGTGGTATGATGCTAGCTTAGTTTAAAAATGGGTCAAAATGAAAGAAAAATGGTGTCGGGTTGGTTTAGGGTTTTGGCTTAGGATTTTGGGTTTAAATTCGAGTTAGGGTTAGGGTTTAAGATAGTTTAGGGTTTAGGATTAGTGTTAGGATTAAGGTTTAGGGTTTAGGATTAAGGTTTGGGCTTAGTTTAAAGGTTTAGGTTTAGTTTTAGGTTTAAAGTGAAATTAGGGTTTTAGGGTTTCGTTTAGGGTTAGGGTTTTAGCTAGGGTTTTAGGACGAATTAGGTTTAGTTTAAGGTTTAGAAGTCATGCATTAAGTGCTTGTATCTTGTGTTAAAGCGGTGGTAAAGTTTAAACATGGTTTAGGAGCTTAAATGACCTAATTAGGTTTTTAGGCATTATTACTAGTACCTATATGTTTTAGAAAAGTTGTAAATTTGATTTAGGAGGGAAAAGAAAAGATATTCAAATGTTATGTATTGATACTTGTACACATGCTTTAGAGGCTTGCACATTCATTTTATATGTTAACAATACATATGATGAGGGTTAGATGTAAACGTAACGTTTAATGCTTGTTTTGATATAACGTTTTAAAAAGTAACTTAATGGATAATGTGCTTGGTAAAAATGATATTAGGATATAGACTTGACATATTAGGATGGTTACATGATATAAACATAGATAGAGATGGCATTGATAGAGGTTGCGTGAAGCTCGTTACTTTAGGATGCCAAGTTACGTTTGCATTAATGAGATAAAAGCCAAAATTTTTTTCCCTGTAAAAAGGTAGTATATAAAATGAATTCTAATTTAAAGATGGAAATTAACATTGCATCTAATTTAATATATGGATAATTACATTGATGAAAATTGCGGGTTGTTATATGTAAAAATTTTAATACGAGTCAAATTTGCCAGATACGCCGTTTCATGGTATGAATAAGCTGTATCCCAAATCTGACAATAATGTTTAAATGCAGAAAATAAAGGACTAGATAATTTCCAGATTGATCAATACTCCATATCCATTGGTAGTGGATACGTCGTATTGGCAATCTGGGAAGACAGACTCGATAAAAAGAATTAACAAGCCGGGTTGTCTCCCCGGTAAGCACTTTTGTTTACAGCAAAGTCTTTAAGTTAGACTTGTCTTCAGCTTCCATCTTCACCACTCCATCTCGTGCACTTTCACGTGTCTACGAGTAAGCCGTTCTGTGACTTTTTCATCATTGATGTATTCCGGTCCCAAGTCCAAATCTCCCTTGTAGAGCTTCTTAAGCTTTTGATATGGGTGCAAAATACCTTCTATTACATCTCGTGCAAAAACTTACCTTGAGGCAATGGCTTAATCTTGTTTGCTAATTAAACTTGTGATTTGTTTAAACCTGAATGCCGATCTTGCCATTTGATAATCACCTCATCCAATCACCGATTGTATTTTGTAGTCATTTCCTTCAATTCGGTTTTTGCCTTGACTCCAATTTCTTTTCAAAACTCTTTTCCAACTATTACATCACCCATTTCTTCATCACGATAACGATCCATGTCTTCTATCACTGCAAAATCTGTCACAACAGAGAAAGTTCCAACAAAGATAGGTGCATTCATAAAGGCTCCAACTACACTTTTCCCTTTAAATTCCAACTTGTCTTTCATTATAGAGTTATAAAACCTTTTAGACATCATATTAATGGACAAGAGAGGGAAGAAGTTAGCACTACGTGTTCATAACCTATCATGCAAGAGAACCTCAAATTGCAAGCAAGTCACCATTGACATGAATCTTTCCTATCGAGGGTCCGCTAAAACTAAGGAAGTCCCACTCCCGTTGGTGATCATAATCATCAGTCACATGCCTAGTTTGACTCATTTTCCTTGATGGGTGTATCAATTCCCCTCACCTTCCTCAATGGTGGGGTCCTAATCAACACTTGATCATGAACTCAGTAATAATGGATCATTTAGACCATTTAGATTCAAGAAAATCTTCAAATTTAGTGGTCATGTATCTATTCATCTCAACGCATTGCCAAAAAAAGGAAAAAATAAAAAAAAGGAAAACCATTAGTCCTAGCTTCTAAATCAAGTTCCGTACTCTTAATCAAACTTAATGCATAGACCCTCTTAATTATGTTACTAGCAGGTTTATTACTTTTAAAGAAAATTTTATCATTCCCAACGCTTAAAGTTATCTTTGCTTTAAACACGTTTATAATAGCATGAGCAGTAGACAAGAAGGGTCTTCCTAGGATTAAGGGGGTCTTGAAATCCTCGAGGATATCTAAAATAATGAAGTCTACTAGGAAAGTAAATTTATCAATACCTACTAGCACATTCTCAGCAATTCCTTTGGGTCGTTTCACTGTTCTATCAGCCAATTCGACAATTAATTTAGTAGGAATCAAGTCTCCTAATCCTAGGGTAGTATAGGTCGAATAAGGCATAACACTTATGCTTGCTCCTAAAATCAGCTAAAGCTTTATTGAAACACATATTATTAATGAAACAAGGTAAACTAAAACTCCCTGGGCTTTATATCCCTTTGAGTCAAAGGCTTTGCCAAGAGGCTTTGCATTAGTGTAATGAGCTTCCAGATCTTTTCTTTTTCTTTCTTCCATCAGTTTATAACAACCCGTAAAATCATCAATGTAATTATCCATCTATTAAATTAGATGCATGGAATATTCGTCTATTAAAGTAATGCGTTTAATTTACTTTGAATGAAAATTACGGTTATTGTTATAAACCTGATGGAGAAAAAGATCTGGAAGCTCATTACACTAATGCAAAGCCTCTTGGCAAAGCCTTGCCTCAAAAGGAAAAAGACCCAGGGAGTTTTACTTTACCTTGTATTAATAATATGTGTTTAATAAAGCTTTAGCTGATTTAGGAGCAAGCGTAAGTGTTATGCCTTATTCGACCTATACTACCCTAGGATTAGGAGACTTGATTCCTACTAAATTAATTGTCGAATTGGCTGATAGAACAGTGAAACGACCCAAAGGAATTGTTGAGAATGTGCTAGTAGGTATTGATAAATTTACTTTCCTAGTAGACTTCATTATTTTAGATATCCCTGAGGATTTCAAGACCCCTTTAATCCTAGGAAGACCCTTCTTGTCTACTGCTCATGCTATTATAAACGTGTTTAAAGCAAAGATAACTTTAAGCGTTGGGAATGATAAAATTTTCTTTAAAAGTAATAAACCTACTAGTAACATAATTAAGAGGGTCTATGCATTAAGTTTGATTAGAAGTACGGAACTTGATTTAGAAGCTAGGCTAATGGGCAATGCGTTGAGGAAGAATAGATCACATGACCCTAAATTTGAGGATTTTCTTGAACTAAATGGTCTAAATGAACCATTAGAACTTAGGCATGATCAAGTAGTTGACTTAGGACCCACCATTGAGGAAGGTGAGGTAATTGATACACCCATCAAGGAAATGGTCAAAACTAGGCATGATGATGATGATATGATCACCAACGGGATTGAGGATTATCCTAGTTTTAGCGACCTCGATAGGAAGATTCATGTCAATGGTGCTTACAATTTGAGGTTCTCTTGCATGATAGGTTATGAACACGTAGATGCTAACTTCTTCCCTCTCTTGTCCATTAATATGATGTCTAAAAGGTTTAATAACTCTATAATGAAAGACAAGTTGGAATTTAAAGGGAAAAGTATGGTTGGGGCCTTTATGAATGCACCTATCTTTTTTGGAACTTTCTCTATTGTGATAGATTTTGCAGTAAATAAAAGACATGATAATATCGTGATGAAGAAATGGGTGATGTAATAGTTGGAAAAGAGTTTTGCAAAGAAATTTGAGTCAAGGCAAAACGAATTGAAGGAATGACTACCATATACAATGGTGATGATGAGGTGACTTATCAAATGGCAAGATCGCATTTAAGGTTTAAACACCTCACCAATGTACAATGCAACAAGATTAAGCCATTGCTCAAGGTAAGTGCACGAGATGTAATAGAGAATGTATTTTGCACCCCATAACAAAGCTTAAGAAAGCTCTAAAAGGGAGATTTGGACTTGGGAACCTGAATACCTCATTGATAAAAAAAGTCAAAGAATGGCTTACTCGTGGACACGTGAGAGTGCACGAGATGGAGTGGTGAAGATGGAAGCTGAAGACAAGTCTAACTTAAAGACTTTGCTGTAAATAAAAGTGCTTACCGGGAGACAACCCCGGCTAATTTTCTTTTTAACGAGTTCGTCTTACCAAGATTGCCAATATGACGTACCACACCAATGGATACAGAGTATTGATCAAAAAAAATCAAACTTGAAATTATCTAGTCCTTTATTTTCTGCATTTAAAACATTAAGTGTCAGAATAGGGATACAGCATATTCATACCATGAAAACGGCGAAACTGGCAAATTTTACTCGTATTAAAATCCATTTACTATACAACCCAGCAATTATTCATCAATGTAATTATCCATATATTAAATTAGATGCACTGTAATATCCATCTATAAGGAGGCTCACTTAGATTCATTTTAATATACTACCAATTTACAGGAAATTTTGGCTTTTATCTCATTAATGCAACGAAACTTGCATCTCGAAAGTAAACGAGCTCACTCACCTCTATCAATGCCATCTCTATCTATGTTTATATGCATTAAACATCCTAAATATGTCAAGTCTATATCCTAATAATCATATTTAGCCAAGCACATTATCCATATTAAAGTACTTTTTTAAAAAGTTATAATCAAAACATGCATTAAACGTTAACGTTTACATCTAAACCCTATATTATATTAATGTATAACATATAAAAATAATTGCTAGCCGCTAAAGCTGTGTACAAGTATCATAGCACAACATTTGAATAACTTTTCCCTCCTAAAAATCAATTACAACTTCTAAACATAATGTACAAGCTAATCATGCCTAAAAACCTAATTAGGTCATTTAAGCTCCTAAACCATGTTTAAACTTTACCACCGCTTTAACACAAGATACAAGCACTTAATGCATGACTTCTAAACCTTAAACCTAAACCCTAATTCCTTCTAAAACCCTAATCTAAAACCCTAAACCCTAAACGAAACCCTAAAACCCTAATTTCACTTTAAACCTAAAACTAAACCCTAAACCTTAAAACTAAGCCCTAAACCTTAATCCTAAACCCTAAACCTTAATCCTAACACTAATCCTAAACCCTAAACTATCTTAAACCCTAACCCTAACTCGAATTTAAACCCAAAATCCTAACCAAAACTTTAAACCAACCCGACACCATTTTTCTTTCATTTTGACCCATTTTTAAACTAAGCTAGCATCCTACCACCTCTAAAGCATCACCATGACATCACCAAGCAACTTACAAGCACCTCTAATACCACCCATTAATCGCACCAAGGTCTTGCTTTGTCATCTCCTTGTCACTTGTGGTTTACCGTGACCTCCGATAGACCCCACAACTCTTCCACCGCTAGCTACACCTTAATAGCCCTCAAAACTCATCATAGCCTCCCTTATCTTCTAGCTACAGGCCCTTAACCCATACCCACTAAGAAAGCTTGGCACCAAGGGTTTTTGGACCCTATAAATATCCAAAACAGCACACCCTTTCAATCACACCTCAAATTTCACAACACTCACATGAGTTTTCTAACTCAGACACAATAAGTATCAATTTTGAAGTCCCTAATCTCAGAATAAAGCCAAAAAACAGAAAAAGAAGCCCTTGAAGTCGTTTACTTGCGAGGCATAACGAACTAAAAACCCATTATCGTGCCCCAATTTAGCTCCAGTAGCTCAGGAGAATCATTTCCATCAGCTTGATAAATGTATTCAGAATATCATAATACTCTTAAGATCATATACGAACTCATGTTTGTAGCCTTAAATCCCAAACCTAGTGTTTTGATTAAAACCCTAAATACAACCCTTTTTGATTTCTAGCTAACGAATCCTTTTCCTAAACTTTGTTACGTTTATACCCAAATTTTAGCTTATTTAATAAGCTATAACCTACAATATCATTGGAACCATAAAATAATCTGCAAGGCTTTTATGGACTTGATATGTAAATATTTACCATGCAAGTTATATATCGTAACTTTCTTAGAAATTTAAAACGTAGATGGGATGAAAATGTATATTATTCCAAATTTATAACATAAGGAACCTATTTTCCAAGTTCTAAAGTATTAAAGGATTAAATTTATATATAAAGGACTAACTGTAAAAGTTTATAAACCCAGGGTAATTAATTGCCAATTTTTGCAAACAAGAAAAAATAAAAAATAATATTTTTATATAAATTATAAAATTATATATTAAAATTATAAAACTTGATTTTTATTAAACCCGACACATTATCGTTAATAATCATCTATCAGTCGCATTTATAAAACAATTACTTATATATAAACTAATTTTATCATCGACTATCTTTTGAAGATTTTTAAAAACTTATCCGTATCACGATACGAGGGAACATTATGTGAGAGTATTCATTTAAGGTATACGTTTTGACGAGTTAGCTGGATTTACGATATAAAGTGTCCCTGGCTCCTCAAACGTTTACTACATGACCTCCGAATTTATTATGGAGCCCAAACAGATACAATATTTTCGTAATAAATAAATTCAAAGTAATACAATAAAAACTTTATAAAGTTTGAAACATAAACCATCACACTAAGACTTGACATATCTACCCAGGTTGCGTGACGTAGCCGTTACATTTCACTTTATATATTTAACAATCAATCAAAATTTTTCCGTTCTGTTAAGGTGAGTTCATAGCCGCATTTTAAATCTTCCTAATGTTTTCAAAACCCGATGAGGGGATACATGCTATAAACCAGTGAATAGTGAGATTTTTTCCAACCTGTATGCTATCCTGATATACTATTGTAGCATAAGGTCCTTACTTTTTCCATTAAGACCCCACTATCATAACCGTTAATTTACTTTTCGGATTAAGCTCAAATGCTGTACTAGATATATTTAGGACTGAACTTCCCCGTTGGTGTACCTATACTTTCTGGTAACCAAACGCACTTCATTTGAAACACTATACGAGTGTTTGGCAAAGGCACCCGTTAGGGCAACTTATTATGATTATTGATTATCTCAAGGTCTCGGTGCATGAGCTTTGGGCAATAATACTGTTTTCTATAATAATTGTACTCATTGCAATTATTACACTTATGGGTGTATAACAACGTAACCCACTATTGAACTTGTATTCAAACTGTTTTACCATAAACCTATGAATATCACTCAACCATTGTGTTGACCTTTTTAGCATGTTTATCTTATGTATTTGAGCAACTTATGGCACGGAGTGACACGAACTTGAAGATGGCTAAACTATTATCATTTAAACTTTATTGTTTTCATGTAGATTTTGGGACCTCTATTTGTAAAAACTCTGATGAAATAATGAATGATAACTTATCTTTTGAAAATGTCTCTTTTGAGTCGTTTTCTATGATTATGACTGTTGTACTATGAAATAATACCTCAGATTAGCTTCCGCTGCTATATGTCAAAAATGGGGGTGTTATAGATTGGTATCAAGAGCCACGGTTATAGAGAACAAGGTTGAAACCTTAACTATAACTACTTTTCTTTTTCCATCCAAGAAAGTCCTCCGTGCCACTACATCTTCCGGAATAGTATGTAAAGTACATAACTATTATACTATTATATAAATAACTTATGTTATTTACCACTGGGTTGTTAACAGAGTGATGTCTTCTCCCAACCATCCTACTTCTAATATTGAGGATGCTTTTTCCTCCAACTTTCGGACTATATCCCGGCTTCCCCGGACTATGTCCCAGCTTCACCAGGAAAAACTTATTCTAGCTCTTCAAATAACTCATTTGTTTAGTTCCAATAGCTTCACCAACTCTTTCACTTTTTCATGATGACCCTAATATGAAGGTCATGCATGCATACTATGCTAAATAATCACTTATTCCACCACCAACTATTGTGCCTCCATCTTCAATGTTATCTCCAATGTTTAATCCTTAAGAATTCTTTCTTTCGGAGGAATTATTGCCACTTAAGAAACAAGGTCATGACCGATCATCCTCCTCTAATTTTGCCCTACCTCAAGCATTTGAAATAAGAGAAACCTCTCGTAAGACAAGTCTGGAACGTCACAAGGAGCAAATTGAGGAAATTTTGAATCACCAAGATTAACTCTTCTCGACCTCATAAGCACATAGAATACAAAATAAATGGTCCTCGAAATTTGGTCGGGTGATCATACAAACAAGAATTTGAACAAACTGGAAGCTGAACTTCGAGAAGTCTCGTACTCAAATAGCTACACTTTCAAAGAAAGCAAATTGAAAAATAACAGCAAGATTGCTTTGCACCATCAGGATTGCTAATGCTAGAACAAATCATCGAAGATATCCCAGGCTCGTCACAGCAGACAAGTAAAGTCCTTCCTGAATGCAATCTTTAAACTCAAGAACAGCTATGAAGGACCCATCGGAACTACTTAGATTATATACTAGTTATAAGCTTATTCCTAGAACCTAGCCACAGGATTGTGGTATAAATAACAAACACATGTCAAATTTGACAATGTACGCAGTACAAGCAAGTCGTTCATGATATAATATAAAGGTGATCCCGTTTTATATTCATCCTATGTTCTATATTACATCTCCGTCTTTATCATTATGAATCATATCATGACTTCTAAATAAATCATAGATACTTATTTGATATGAATTATCTATGAATTATCTATGATATCACTATTGTGACAATGTTTATTTTTGAACCTTACGTATTTTAAAGAAAGAATTATGATATCATTCTTATTATGTGTTGTCTTATGTTAATAGAATGCCTCCCAAAAGGACGTCAACATCTGAAGCACCAGCCATGACTCAGGCTGTCATCAAGAAACTAGTTGCTGATAGTGTTTTTCTACAGCTTTGGACACAAGCCACACATGGCAAAATACTGATAAAACCACATACAAAGAGAAGCTCCTGTAGCAAGAAAGTGTAGCTACAAAGAGTTCATGAGCTGCCAACCTATCAACTTTAAAGGTACGGAAGGAGCTGTTGGACTTATCCGCTGGTTTAAGCGAACTGAATCAGTGTTTTCCTGTAGCAACTATACCGAAGACTGCAAGGTGAAGTTTTGCTACTGGTACTTTAACTGAAGAAGCTCTATCCTGGTGGAATTCTTTTACCCGACCTATTGGGATAGAAGAAGCTTACAAGATTACCTGGGTTGAATTCAAGAAGCTTTTGATAAAGAAGTATTGTCCCCGAACTGAAGTCCAGAAGATGGAAGACGAATTTTACCATCTGACTGTGAAGGGGAATGATCTCAAGACATATGTGAGAAGATTCCAGGAATTGGCAACCTTATGTCCCACTATGGTGCCAGACTCTGAGAAAATGATGGAGATTACATCGGGGGATTGCCTAGAAGGTTATTACGGGAATGTTACCGCCTTCTAACCTCAACTTAGATAAGCCATTAACATAGCCCAGAGGCTAATAGATCAGGTAACAAAGCACACTCCGGTGCAAGTATCAAGTGATCACAAACGAAAGTTTGACGATAAAAGAACTTTCAACAACAACACTACTACCATAACACCAACAACACAACGTTTTTTTACTAAATAATCACCAACCATAACAGAACAGAAGACAGGAAACCTTCAGGTCTTATACTGTTACTCCAACTGAAAATAATGGGTATATTGGAAACCGTCCCTTGTGTAAGAAATACACTCTGCATCACACAGGACCTTGCACTGTTAAGTGTAATACTTGCAACAAGGTGGTCCATCTGACAAAGAAATGTAGAAACAAAGGCCCAGATACTAGAAGTAATCTACTACCAGTGACAGTTACTTGTCATGCATGTGGAGAGAAGTGGAATTATCAAATGCAGTGCCAAAGACCACCAACAATAATGCCCAGGGAAGAGCCTACATGTTGAGGGATATGAATGCTCACCAAAACTCGAACGTAGTTATGAGTATGTTCCTTCTAAACCAACATCTAGCTAGAGTATTATTTGATTCTGAAGCCGATAAAAGTTTTGTATCCATATCTCTTGCCTCTATGCTAAATATTCCACCCATTACAATAGATACCTTTTACAATATCGAAATGGCTGACGAAAACATAGTAAGCACAAACACCGTTATTCAGGGTGCAACTCTGACTTTGTTAAACCAACCTTTCAAAATTGATCTTATGCCGATCAAACTCGGTAGTTTCGACGTCGTCATTGGTATGGATTGGCTATCCAAGTATCATGCTAGAATTATTTGTGACGAGAAAGTCATCCACATCCCAATCAACGGTGAAACTTTGATCATCCGAGGTGACCAAAGTAAAACCTGACTAAATCTCATATCCTGTATAAAAACCAAAAGATATATATCCCGAGGTTGTCAAGTTTTCGTAATCCAAGTAATGGAAAAGAAGTCAGACGAGAAAAGACTAGAAGATATCCCAGTAGTCAGAGAATTCCCAGAAGTTTTTCCTGAAGATCTACCTGGCCTTCCTCCCGTTCGCCAAGTAGAATTCCAAATCGATCTAATTCCAGGAGCGACACCTGTAGCCCGAGCACCTTATAGATTAGCTCCTTCAGAAATGCAAGAACTATCTAACCAACTTCAAGAGTTAGCAGACCGAGGTTTTATCCGACCAAGTACTTCACCCTGGGGAGCTCTTGTCTTATTTGTTAAAAAGAAAGACGGATCTTTCAGGATGTGTATCGATTACCGGGAGTTGAATAAACTTACTGTAAAGAATCATTACCCCATTACCAGGATTGATGACTTATTTGACCAACTTCAAGGTTCGAGTGTCTACTCGAAGATTGACTTAAGATCAGGCTATCATCAACTGAGAGTCAGGGATGATGATATTCCCAAGACTGCTTTTAGGACAAGATACGGACACTGTGAATTTCAAGTGATGCCATTTAGTTTAACTAATGCACCTGCTGTAATTCATGGATCTCATGAACCGTGTATGTAAACATCCTTGGACAAATTCATAAAAGTGTTCATCGATGATATTCTCCATCAACACCTCGTAACAAAGAAGAGCACGCAAATCATCTGAGAATAAAATCATAGAAATACTCAAGCAAGAGAAGTTGTATGCCAAGTATCACCAAGTGTGATTTCCTGGATCATATCCTGCGATTTCTTAGATCACTTAATTGATATTAAAGGACTTCATGTTCACCCCACCAGATTAAAGCAGTCAAGAAAATGTAACCATCTCCTACTACACCCATAGAAATACGTACACTTCGAAGACTCGCCAGTTATAATCAGAGATTTTATCAAAGATTTCTCAAAGATGCAAAGTCTTTTGACTAATTAACCCAGAAGAACAAGAAGTATATCTGGGGAAAAGACCAAGAGACAGCTTTTCAACTACTTAAACAGAAGCTATGTGAAGCTCTAATCTTAGCATTACCAGAAGGAAATGACGATTTTGTTGTTTACTGTGATGCATCCCATCAAGGTCTGGGAGCGGTGTTAATGTAAAGAGAGAAGGTTATTGCATATGCATCCCGACAACTTAAGCCTAATGAAGAAAACTATACCACTCATGATCTCGAAATTAGAGTATATGTTTGCTCTTAAAATTTGGAGACACTAATCTGTATGGCAACAAATGTACCGTGTTTCACGTGATTCATAAAATCTTCAGCGTATCCCTTGATTAGAAATAATTGAACATGAGACAACGTCGTTGGCTAGAATTGCTTGCAGATTACGATTGTGAAATTCGCTACCATCCTGGAAAGGCAAATGTTGTAGCAGATGCCTTAAGCCGGAAGGAACGAATCAAACCACTCTGAGTTAGATCATTAGTTATGACCATTCATCCAAACTTACCCTCATAAATTCTCAAAGCTCAAACTGAAGCACTCAAAGAAGAAAACATCAAGGCTGAAAACTTACGAGGAATGGACAAATCATTTGAAATAAGTCCTGATGGAACCCGATGTATCAAGAATCTAAGTTGGTTACCACTCTTTGGTAATCTGAGAGACTTGATCATGCATAAGTCCCATAAATCAAAGTATTCCATTCACCCAGGTTCTGACAAGATGTATCAGGATCTAAAGAAACTCTATTGGTGGCCTAACATGAAGGCAATCATCGCTGAATATGTTGGCAAATGTTTAACATGTTCTAGAGTTAAGGCAGAATGTCAGAAGCCATCCGGCTTACTGGTACAACCGGAGATTCCTATGTGGGCAGTAGGAGAGATAACTATGGATTTCATCACAAAACTACCTAAAACCTCCAACAGACATGACACAATCTGGGTCATTATCGATCGGCTCACCAAATCCGCACATTTCATCCCTACCCAAGAGACAGATAGTATGGAAACCCTTACAAGGTTATACATCAAAGAAATAGTCTCCCGACATGGAGTGCCAATATCTATCATCTCGGATCATGACAGTCATTTCACATCCAGATTCTGGCAATCATTACAAAGTGCTTTGGGTACTCAATTAGACATGAGTACGGCATATCATCCTGAAACTGATGGGCAAAGTGAAAGGACCATCCAAACACTCGAAAGACATGCTTTGAGCTGAGTTATAGATTATGGAAAAGGATGGGAAAAACACTTACCATTAGTAGAATTTTCTTACAATAACAGTTACATGCCAGTATTAAGGCATCATCATTTAAGGCACTTTATGGTCAAAAGTACAGATCACCTGTTTATTGGGCCAAAGTTGGAGATGTTTCAACATACTGACCAAAAAAATCCATGAAACCACTAAAAAGATAGTGCAAATTCAACAACGCTTGCAAGCTGCAAGAGACTGACAGAGAAGTTATGCCAATATAAGACGAAACCCTTTAGAATTTTAAGTTGGAGATCGTGTGATGTTAAAAGTGTCACCTCGTAAAGGTGTCATCCGATTCGGAAAACGAGGAAAGCTTAACCCTCGGTACATTGGACCTTTCAAAATCCTTGAACGGATTGGCCTAGTGGCATATAAACTTGAGCTTTTGGAAGAGCTCAGTAATGTCCACAGTACTTTCTACATTTCTAATCTAAAGAAATGCTTATCTGAAAAAACGAATCCCTTGTCATTCCAATGAAAGAGCTTCGGCTCGATGACAAACTCAACTTTATTGAAAACCTAAGAGATCATGGATCAGAGCAAGCAACTGAAACAAAGTCGTATTCCTTTAATCAAAGTAAGATGGAACGCTAAAAAAGGACCAGAATTTATGTGGGAATGTGAAGATCAAATTCGTGCCAAGTATCCACATTTGTTTTCAAACATCACTCCGACATCTAACTAAATCTGAGGACGAGATTTCTTTTAAGGGAGGGAGACTATAACAACCCATAATTTTCATCAATGTAATTATCCATCTATTAAATTAGATGCATTGTAATATCCATCTATTAAATTAGATGCATTTTATATACTACCTTTTTATAGGGAAATTTTTGCTTTATCTCATTATGCAACGTAACTTGCATCTCTAAAGTAAATGACCTCACGCAACCTCTATCAATGCCATCTCTATCTATGTTTATATCATGTAAACATCCTAATATGTCAAGTCTATATCTTAATATCATTTTTACCAAGCACATTATCCATTTAGCGTACTTTTCAAAATGTTATATCAAAACAAGCATTAAACGTTAACGTTTACATCTAAACCCTAATTATATGTAATCTATACATATAAAATGAATGTGCAAGCCTCTAAAGCATGTGTACAAGTATCATAGCATAACATTTGAATATCTTTTCCCTTCGGAATCAAGTTACAACTTTCTAAAACACAATGTACAAGCTAATCATGCCTAAAAATCTAATTAGGTCATTTAAGCTCCTAAACCATGTTTAAACTTTACCATCGCTTTAGCACAAGATACAAGCACTTAATGCATGACTTCTAAACCTTAAACCTAAACCCTAATTCGTCCTAAAAACCTAATCTAAAACCCTAAACCCTAAACAAAACCCTAAAACCCTAATTTCACTTTAAACCTAAAACTAAACCCTAAACCTTAAAACTAAGCCCTAAACCTTAATCATAAACCCTAAACCTTAATCCTAACACTAATCCTAAACCTTAAAATATCTTAAACCCTAACCCTAACTCGAATTTAAACCCAAAATCATAAGCCAAAACCCTAAACCAACCCGGCACCATTTTTCTTTCATTTTGACCCATTTTTAAACTAAGCTAGCATCCTACCACCTCTCAAGCATCACCATGACATCACCAAGCAGCTTACAAGAACCTCTATCACCACCCTTAAGCACCAAGTCTTGCTTTGTAACCTCCTTGTCACTTGTGGTTAGCCGTGACCCTTCAAGACCCCTACAACCTTCCACCTTGCAAAGCTACACCTCCATAGCCCTCAATACTCATTCCTAGCCTCCCTTATTCATCTATCTACAGCCCTTAACCCTTAGCCAAAGTTTTCTTGGCCACCAAGGTGATTTCGAGCCCTATAAATAGCCAAACACCCCATTCATTCAAATCACACCTCAAAAATTTATCACCACTCAAATGGAGTTCTAACTCAGACCAAGAAGGATCAAGTGAAGTCCCTAAGCTCAGAATAGAAGCCAAGAATAAAGAAAAAGGAGCCCTTGAAGTCGTTACTAGGCGTACGAACCCAAAAACCCCATTTTGATCCATTTTAGATCAAGTAAGCCTACGATCTTGTTCCATAAACTTATAATCTGTATTAGAATGTTCATAATCCTCTTAAGATCATATATAAACTCTTGTTTGAAGCTTTGAATCCTCAAACCCATGCGTTTTTTGTTAAAACCCTAAAAACGACCCGTTTTGATTTTCTAGCTAACGAATCCTTTTTCTAAACTTTTGTTACGTTAGAACATCTTATTTTAGCTTATTCTAATAAGCTATAACCTGCAAATATCATTTGAAACCTTAACTATAACTACTTTTCTCATCAAAGTCCTCCGTGCCACTACATCTCCTGAATAGTATGTAAAGATACATAACTATTATACTATTATATAAATAACTTATGTTATTTACTATTGGGTTGTTAATAGAGTGATGTCTTTTCCCAACCATCCTACTTCTGATATTAAGGATGCTTTTTCCTCCAACTTTCCGGACTATATCCCGGCTTCCCCGGACTATGTCCCAGCTTCACCAGGAAAAACTTATTCTAGCTCTTCAAATAACTCATTTAGCATCACCAACTCTTTCACTTTTTCATAATGACCCCTATATGAAGGTCATGCATGCATACTATGCTAAAGAATCACCTATTCCATCGCCAACTATTGTGCCTTCATCTTCAATGCTATCTCTAATGTTTAATCTTCAAGAATTCTTTCTTCTTGGGGAATTATTGCCACTTAAGAAACGAGGTCATAACCGATCATCCTCCTCTACTTCAGCCCTACCTCAAGCATTTGAGATAGGAGAAAGCTCTCGTAAGACAAGTCTAGAACGTCACAAGGAGCAAATTGAGAAAATTTTGAATCACCTAGATGAACTCTCTCTTGACCGCATTAAGCACATAGAAGACTATATAGAAGGTCTTGGAAAAGGTCGGGTGATCATACAATAAGATTTTCACAATCTGGAAGCTGAACTTCAAGAGTTTGATACTCAAATTCCTAAACTTCAAAGAAAGCAAATGGGAAATAACAACAAGATTGCATTGGCTCGCTTCAAGATTGCTAATCTAGAACATATCATCGAAGATATCCAGGTTCGTCACCAAGCAGATAAGGAAAGTCTTCGGAATGCAATCTATGAACACAAGAACAGTCAAGAAGGACCATCGGACTACTAGATTAGATACTAGTTATAGCTTTTATTATAACCTAGCCATGAGATGTGTGGTATAAATAACAACACTTATCAAATTTTAACTATGTACAATACAAACGCAAGTTGTTCATGATATAATACAATGGTGATCCCGTTTTATATTCATCCTGTGTCCTATATTACATCTCCGTCGTCATCA
>BQNB010086982.1:0-28042 GCA_026074375.1 Tanacetum coccineum
TTGTTTCCATTTCATACTTTTAGGTCGTTTCGTCTTCTACCAAACAAACTTTTAGATGAAGAAAACCTTTATCTATAGTTAAGATCCTACACATATGTTCACCACATATGCTATTCCACATCATTTGCGTGAAGTGGTCGATCTGCAAACTTGTTATTTTTGAATAAAAAGAAGACGTACATGAGATTATTATACAGCTTTTTAGATAAGCAATCCTAAAAATATAACATATTTATCAGAGAATAAAACAAGTAGGCATAGATATAGTAATTTCTGAATCTTGAAGCAACTAATCATGAAAAAACGGAGGATTTCATGGAGGTAAAACTTCTCTAAAAGAAGGGAAACTTGTAGCAAAGAAGAAACCTTAATATTCGGTATTATGTGTGTATCAGAAGTTTTAACGAGAAATTTCATTTTACAATTGTCTGTTTGACAAGAAAAGCGCAAGTCTCTCGTATGTAACTCCCTCAATGGTCATCTATATATATAGGCATTAGGAGTAACACATGAAATATATACTCAAACTCTACGACTATCATAACTAGCGAGAGACGTAATGTTGCCAAACACGATTAGTTTTATGCTAATTCTCATTTTCACCACCATTTTTAACGCCTTTCCTACCAAATCCGATGAACTCAAAACCTACATTGTTCACTTAAGTTTACCTGAAGGCCAAGAAGTTTCTCAGCTAGACAAGCTTGAAGAATGGTATAACTCGTACTTGTCAAAAATAGCTTCTGGCTCTAATGAGAAACCAAAGATGGTCTATCCATACCGTCGTGTAATTACAGGATTTGCTGCAAAAATGTCGAATGAGCAAGCAAAGGTGATGGAGAATTTGGATGGAGTCTTATTTGTAAGCCCTGAAAAAAGCTATGAATTGCATACAACTCATTCATCACGGTTTTTGGGCTTGCGCCAAAATAAAGCTCGACCGATTTCATACTGTGTCTTGTTGACAAGCACGTTGATTAGTCCACCTGACATGCGTTTCGTATAGTGTATATTTGCCTACATGCGCAAAAAAAAGAACGCAATTAGGGAGTGTTTGGATATGCATTTTGAAACGGAGTATACATAGTAGTTTGTAGCGTTTGAGGAACCTACTTCCGTTTATGATTACTCGTTCATCTAAAGGGTTGAGTAACAAAGTTTTTAACATTTCTAAGGATGTTTCGATGTGCATTCAAACTGATCGTTTTTAAGGTTCCAAAAAAATGTGATTTATGATATAAATGTAACAGTACTTATTCGAGACACAATAAGTCAATAAGCAATTCCAAAATGCTCATACAGTCGTCACCGTTTCCTCAACAAAATCCTGATACAAAAGACCCAAACTTTCATCACAGTCTTACAAATTTCTCGTCAACCGTCAGTCACAAAGCAACAAACTTGCAAACTGAAACACAAAAACCTGACATATAAAAACTAAAAAAACTTACAGCAAAGGATTGACTAGTTTGTCCAAAAGAACACAATGTCTAGAACGACAATACAATGAAAATCGTTCAAATTAAAAGAATCAAAGATCGAAGAAGAAAACAGTTTTTTTAACACTGTGGAACATTTGTTTCGGTTTCATACTATTAGGTCGTTTCGTCTTCTGCCGACCAAACTTTTAGGCGAAGAAAACCTTTATCTATAGCAAAAACCACTCGCTAAGAAAGTGATTTCATGCATGTTCACCACATATGCTATTCCACATCATTTGTAAATAGATATAGTAATTTCAGAATCTTGAAGCAACTAATCATGAAAAACCGGAGGATTTCATGGTGGTAAAACTTCTCTAAAAGAAGGGAAACTTGTAGACAACCATATCACTGTTTGAAAACTAATTTGCTATATGCAGGTGATTGAGTAACCTTAATATTCGGTATTATGTGTGTATCAGAAGTTTTAACGAGAAATTTCATTTTACAATTGTCTGTTTGACAAGAAAAGCGCAAGTCTCTCGTATGTAACTCCCTCAATGGTTGCCAAACACGATTATACACTCACACTCTACGACTATCATAACTAGCGAGAGACATAATGTTGCCAAACACGATTAGTTTTATGCTAATTCTCATTTTCACCACCATTTTTAACGCCTTTCCTACCAAATCCGATGAACTCAAAACCTACATTGTTCACTTAAGTTTACCTGAAGGCCAAGAAGTTTCTCAGCTAGACAAGCTTGAAGAATGGTATAACTCGTACTTGTCAAAAATAGCTTCTGGCTCTAATGAGAAACCAAAGATGGTCTATCCATACCGTCGTGTAATTACAGGATTTGCTGCAAAAATGTCGAATGAGCAAGCAAAGGTGATGGAGAATTTGGATGGAGTCTTATTTGTAAGCCCTGAAAAAAGCTATGAATTGCATACAACTCATTCACCACGGTTTTTAGGCTTGCGCCAAAATAAAGGTGTGTGGAAAGATTCACACTACGGGAAGGGAACTGTAATTGCCCTTCTAGACAGCGGAATTACACCGGGACATCCTTCATTTGATGACAAAGGAATTCCGCCTCCACCACTTAAATGGAAAGGCAAATGTGAGGTGTCCGGGTGTAATAACAAACTGATCGGAATAAGAAACTTTGTTACTGGCGATTCAGCGATTGATACGGTGGGCCATGGGACACACACTTCAAGTACTGCAGCAGGAAATTATGTAAACAATGCGAGTGTATTTGAACAAGCCAATGGGACTGCAAGTGGAATGGCGCCGCTTGCACACTTGGCCATGTATAAAGTATGTGCAACCTTTGGTTGTTTAGCTAGCGACATATTAGCGGGCATGGACACAGCTATCGAAGATGGTGCTGATGTTATTTCACTTTCGCTAGGTGGACCGCCCGTTCTCTTTTATAACGATCCTATAGCAATAGGCGCCTTCACAGCCATAAAATCAGGGATATTTGTGAGTTGTTCGGCAGGTAATTCCGGGCCTCACAACAAAACATTATCGAATGAGGCCCCATGGATCCTTACAGTTGGGGCTAGTAAAACTGATAGAAGAATAAGGACTACAGTTACTCTCGGGAATAAGAAGATACTAAATGGCGAAGCGTTATACCAACCAAAGACTTACAAGCCAAAGGTTCGACCGCTTGTCTATCCGGCTGGAATGGGTTATTCATGCAGTAGGGAAGAACTGAAGCTCATTGATGTCAAGAGGAAGATAGTATTGTGTGATGCATACGATGTTCTCGTGGGAACTGCAATGGGTGAGGCAGTTAAGAAGGCTGGGGGAGCTGCCAATAATTTTTGCAAACAATAAACTAACCGGCAATAGTGTAGCAGTAGAAGTACAGGTCCTTCCTTCATCTCATGTTGGTTACAGAGAAGGAGTTGCGATTAAAAAGTATTTGAATTCGACTTCAGCCCCTGTGGCTACTATTATTCAACGTGGAACGGTACTTGGTGTAAAATCGGCTCCACAGGTAACTGTCTTCTCTTCAAGAGGACCTAACATTGAGAGTCCTGGAATATTGAAACCGGACATTGTTGGACCTGGTGTTGACATTCTTGCGGCTTGGCATAAATCAGTTGATAACAACACTGGTACCCAAGCAACGTTTAACATCATATCAGGCACATCAATGTCTTGTCCTCACCTCGCAGGCGTAGCAGCACTTATCAAAAGCACACACACTGGTCTCCCGCTGCAATAAAATCTGCAATATTGACCACAGCAAGCAATGTAAGCCTGAATGGTCGTTTCATAGTAGATGAAAGAGATCATCCTGCAGACATATTTACCATTGGCTCTGGTCACGTGGAAGTATCAAAAGCCAACGATCCAGGGCTTATTTTGGACATTCAGCCTGATGATTACATTCCTTATTTGTGCGGATTAGGCTATACACCCAAGCAAGTTCAAATTATCGTCAAAAAGACTGTTTCTTGCTCAAAAACTATACCAGAGGCGCAACTCAACTATCCTTCTTTTGTGGTTGAGCTAAAAAGATGTGAGAGAAAAGAATACACAAGGATTATGACTAATGTTGGTTGGGAAAACTCGACATACACTATTGGGGATATTTCTCTACCACAAGGTGTAGATATTGAGGTCCTCAGCCATTCTCAACAGCTCAGTTTCACAGCACTGCACCAGAAGTTGCCGTTGAGAGTAATATTTGCTCGAGGCTGTAAGGATCGTGTGAATGTTCCATATTTCTATGACTTCATAGTTTTGGAATCAGGAAAATATTCCGTTAGAATACCATATGTGATCATGTACAAATGAAGCAGTCAAAGTGCTTGAAGTCTTCCATAACGGTTGCTACTATGCCTATAAGTTGTTCAACATACATACATGCCCTTATATGTATGCTATATTCTGCGAATGTATACTGAGTATAATTCCAGAACTCTTTATATTACGTACTCGAGAATCATGTTAAGTTAAATTCTGAACATTCAGATATTATTTTATCTTTTGATAAGTTACAAATTATAATAAGTTGTGATTTTATGAAGATGAAGAAGAAGCAGATAGGCAAATTTAACGTATTCCACAAAATCGTGAAATATACCTTGTAACAGTCTCTACTAAACAATACCTGAGTACTAAAGAAAATCAGCTGATGAATATTATCATGGACGAAAACAAGACAACAAGTTCATGATTTGTGGCTGTTCTAACTGCTGCACCACCTCCGGTTCAATCGCGCTATCATAGAGACTGTTATCATCATCTTTTCTCATCGCCAACGCCATTGAATTTGATTCATGACAGAGTAAGTTCTCTACTAAACAATAACGAGTACTATAGAAAATCAACTGATAAATATTATCAACATTTGCATTTGATGATCCGGAAGACTCCACACCATGATCAGACCCAAAACTGTTGATGCTGTTGTGATCAATCTGGTCATTATGGTTATCGGGTTAGGGGTGTTAAGTGGCATCTTCAACGAATCTCGACCATGAAGCTTCTCAACTTTTGAACTTTTCTTCGACTTTAAGAATTCAATCCTGGCTTTAACTTGATTAATTTTCAATCCCAACCCAAATCTCAAATCCTTCAATTCGCCAACTGAGTGCTTACCCATGAAACCAAACCGTGTTGGATCCTTCCAACTTATCTTTCTTCGACTTAGCAAGTTCTCCTTCAATATTATCTTTTTTTCTGGAAGAAACTCAAAAGTTTATAGGTGTACTAACCAATATATCTAGTCATTTCCGACACCATGTGTTTAATTGCCTGACATTTATATCATAGTATGTTTCAAAATATCTGTCATAGGTTCATGTAATGTCATAGTTTGTCACGCCTTCTTATAAAATAAGTCTCGTTTGTCACGCCTTCTTATGAAAGGGCTTATAAATCATAAGTCTCTATAAGCCCCAACCCCATAAAAGGGGCTAAAAACATTAGCCCCGGGCTTTTGAACCATAAATTACTTATTTACCGACAAAAATATCTAAGATATACCCAAAACTCATTTAATTATGTCCTTTTTAGTAATTTTGCAATAATAAGCCCCAGCCTCAGCCCATTTGCCAAACAAGTTTACAAAAATAATTAGCATGTGATTTCTGATATAAATGTCATAGTACCTGTTCCTATCCATAACTTTAATATCGAGGTTCGGGTTTAATTTACTCGGGAAGTAGCAGCAAGACACAATCACAACCCTAACAATTTACTCGGGTTTAATTTACTCGGGTTACTACTTCGCCAAGTGTTACATACCCTAACAATCACAACCCGACAAAGCAACAAAATTGCAAACTGAAACACAAAAACATGACATATAAAAATAAAAAAAACTTGTGATTGACTACTTTGTCCAAAAGAACACAATGTCTAGAAACGAAGATGCAATGGAAATCACACAAATGAATCAAATTTTAATACAAACGAATGCTACCATCAGTTCGTATTCTCCGCACAAAAATCCTACTAATAAATTATACTTGAACTATTTCATGAACTAAAAACAATAGACAGCAAGTCCAAGCATTGTGGCAAGCTCTCAACTCTGCAGAACCTTCGCGGTGAATTGGCACCATCCAGAGAGCTGCTGTGTAATCAACAATTTGGTCATCGTATACGCCATTGAATCAGAATCATGACCAAGTAAGTTCTGACCCATAAGCATTAGCGGTTTATATCTGTTAGCAGCTGTTGCATTTGACGGTTCAGAAGACTCCACGCCATGATCAGACCCAAAACTGTTGTTGTTTTGATCAATACAGGTCATTAAGGTTAACGGGTTAGGGGTGTTAAGTGGCATTCTCAGCGAATCTCGACCATCAAGCTTCTTTGACTTACTTAGAATTGAATCCTGGGGATTGTAACTTGGATGTAATGTTTCAAAGTCCCAAGAACGAAAACTCAAAACCCTTCAATTCCGACAACTGAGTACTTTTCCATGAAACGAACCTCGTTGATACTTGCCTTCCAAGTATCTTCTTTCGTCATACAAGTTCTCCTTTACATATTATGCCATCCTTACAAAATTCCAACAAAACCAAATAAAAACGATTTATCTTCCAATTACCTCTCGTTTCTTTGTAAACATTTGATCAAAATCGTTAATAATACAAGGAATCCTTGTTTGAAGATATCGGGGCTTTCTTGAACACAGAAGATATAAATCATGGACACATTGACATCACAAAGAGTAGCGAGTTCAAAAGCTTTCTTAAAAGTACAATCTTTTCGTAATATGAATGCACGTTTACGTTTCTTTTCGTTGTTTATAAGTTCCATTCGTACCTTCCCTCGACCCATGTCTTCAAATCTATCAAAAACAAGATAACACATACATGCATAACGTTAAACAACTATCATAAAGAACTAAACCTCGTACTTGTTGGATTATGACCATATATGATTAATATATGTCCGGAAATATTCCCGAGCCTAAGGGGACGCACACGTTTATATGTTAAATGACGAGTAAATATATTAATGTAATATATTAAATGTATAACAAACGATCGTTAAAAGTTAACGAGTATTAAATAATTAGTTAAACGTTTAATGGTTAAAAGTGAGGGACTAATTATTAATAAACCAAAGTTTAAAGGGTTCAGTTTACACTTTTTATTCCTAGTTGGCTGGAACATATAATCCCACAAGGATGGGAATCAATCCTATATATATGAGTTTGGTTTTTCATTATAATATAACTTGAAAAAAAAAACTAGAAAACAAAAAGTCGACTGTTATTCTTTTCGGTCAACCAACTTCAAAGTTATTGGAACTTTGGTTTTGTGTTC
This sequence comes from Tanacetum coccineum, assembly GCA_026074375.1. Taxonomy (NCBI): domain Eukaryota; kingdom Viridiplantae; phylum Streptophyta; class Magnoliopsida; order Asterales; family Asteraceae; genus Tanacetum; species Tanacetum coccineum. The sequence goes on from BQNB010086982.1 coordinate 7,236, forward strand.
ACACTAGAACAAACAAACAGGACACCCTTTTGGTTTATTTGTTTAAATTCGATTGTCACTTTTAGTGATTCATTGTTCGTAAGTTGATAGATTCAAGAGACGAAAAAGATCGTTTGTTATACACTACTAGTACTAGCATACCTCGTCGTTTGCTAAGAACGTATAGTGTGTGGAAGCTTAGAGGAATCATACCTTTGATTCTAGTGGTTACGCGTTGTATTATACACACGCGTATATAGAAGACGGTGTTTACGGTTACCTTTAAACGGTGTATCGTTTCGTGCTAAAAGGACAGTATTTCTATCTTGTTAATTATTGTGTTCTACACGTGATCATTTATTCCGCTGCGTACTCGTGTTAATTAATTGTTAATTAGATTATAAAACCCAACAGTGGCATCACGAGCCATCGTGTAGAATCTTTAATTACAAGAAATTAAGTTGGACAAAATTAGAGTTTCGTAATTAATTTTAATGCCCCGTTGGGCGTTTTTTGTTAAAAAGATTTGATCTTGAAGGTTAATAAAATTAATTAGACGAGATTTAGGTGTATTCAAAAAACCCCCCCTTTATATAAAAACTTTGGGATATAATAATTGTTAAGTGTTTTAAGATTTTGTTAAAATGTAAAAGGATCCATGATAAAATCATGCAAATTTATCATGGATTGATATTAGATATTATAATCTTGTTAATTGTTAAATAGATTTGTTTCAAATATGATTAAAGATACACATAACTTTAATTATTTTTCCTAACTGGTAAGATCCATGATTCAAGAATTCGGGAAAGACCCCTTATTTTTTGAATGAATGGTTGCCTAAAATAATAAATTGGTATTTATGTTGCTATGTGGTATTATTATAATAAGGCTTACCGCAATCGATTGTTTCGATGTATGGTGGCCGGAGTTTATAGGGACAGAAGAGCCCTTAATATTGAAAAATGCAGCAATTTTTTAATGATAGAAAATTTGGATCATATTTAATGTTTGCATGCCTTAATTGTTAAGTGCTGTTTAAATAAATGTAATTTAGTTTAGTTTAGATTTTTAATTTGGATTTTATTTTAAGTTTGACTTGTGAGAAAATAAAAAGAGTTTTTCTTCTGAAAACAAAAAATAAACATGACAATTATTATCGAAATTAGAATTACATGACTATATATTGCAAAAAGTCAAAAATGGAATTCCGGCTTACTATCCTGTGTAAAAATCTTTCCATGATTTAGAACTAGCAATTTATAGTTCTAAAAAGTTTTTAAATTAAAGTTATTAATTTAATCAAAGACTAAAATTTGCAAAAGTACGTATATTAGTTGCAAGGAAAAGGTTCGGGAGACCTCATCAAGAACTTCGGTCTGTGTATATACCATTAACCCCTAAATACCACTGACAACGTTGTAGTTTTCCTTACCTTGTATACTATGTAGGAAGTTCCCGCGAATTGGTCCCTAGGTTTGTAATGATTTTATCATTCTTTAATCTTTTCCCGCGATAAAAAGAAAATCTTTACATTTAAACACACGTTGAATCGTCAATTTTAAGGTATCACTTTTTATGTATAAGATACAAGGATAATAGGCGATACCGTAATAATAACTTAATTGAGTAAAAGTTTTTATTAAAATAAATGTTACGAAGATGTATGCACTGCAACTTCGTACATATTTTGACACGTCAATAAAATACCCTTTTTTTCAACTAAGATTTTGCCCTCGCAATTTATAAAGACACTTGTAGACTGCTCTTTACCTATGCGTGAGACGCATGTAGATTTGCAATCACAAGGTAATTATACGTTTTTCCGTGAGACGGTGAGTGTTACATAATTACTGATTAAAAAGTTGGACGAGCTACGTTGTTGGGTTAGATCCAGTTAACACGTGGCATAGATGGGATGAAACATGCTTACTACTAGATATTATTGTAATAAAGGTAAGTCCCAAAGGTTTAGTAATATGCAAAAGTTGTTGGAAATAATCAATCGTTGATATACCTTTTGAATACACCATCACTAGCAGATCAACTTATGGGGTGGGGGTATGGTCAAGTTGTTCCAAACCTTAGGAAAATATTGATTAGTTAATTAAACATGGGTAATTAATTTTCTTCAAGGAGAATTATCGAAAATACTAATACTGAACTTTTATGTTTTTGTAGATGGCAAATGCCTGTACAAACACATAAACCAATCGGCTTTCCAGGTCTGATGTTTTTGAAAAAGTAAAAACTTTCTGGAAATAAACTTCAATGACTTGTATTGCACGACTTGAAGTTAGACCTTGATAGTCGAGAAGAAAAATGCATGTCATTGAACAGCCTTTACCCTCCTCCCTTAGGCTGGTGCTGAACCTAACATTGTGCACAGTGGACCAGCTCCTATATGATGCTCATACTGAATTGCTTGTCATATTCTTGGGAGTAAATAACTCCAGACTACATATACAGTTAGATTTGCATCTATCCAATTACATTATTCAGGAGCTTAGATCTATTTTTGAGAAACAAGGGAGTGGAGAAGTTTGACTAATCCAACTTTCCATGCTTGCAAACAAGAGGAGGGTAAGATCAGTTTGCTGACTTATGTCCTTAATGATGAAAGTATATGTGGATCAAGCTGGAACGTCTTTGGTTATAATTCTACCACAGGATAACTCAGTAGGCTTAATATTTTAACGGCCTTACTAAGAGATTTTGATGGATTTGTAAAAATTAACAATATGCATAACATGGTGAAGACATATGTTAAATTCATGCTATGCTATTAGATTATGAGAATTGGTTTGACGCCTAAGAAGTCAGAAAAACACCACAAGTAATGATGATTAAAAGTGGTAAAATCCAGAAGGCCAATAAGAAATCGCTTAATTCAAAAGGCAAGAAGAAGGTAATGGCAAGGGAAAGGGATAAAAGGTTTATATCCCCAAGCCCAACAACTCTAAGCCTGCTGCTAATGACGCCCAGCTAAGGATGAATTCCTGCCGTACCAACTTTAAAGGAGGTAGGACATTGGAAAAGGGAACTGTCTGTGTATCTTGCTGAGTTGCAGAAGGAATAGGAAGCAAGTTGGCTTCTGCCAGTCTTCGTGTATCTTCACAATAGAATTACTTTATTTCTTGTTCCTAAAATAACTCTGGGTTATGACACTGGTTGTGGTACTAACAAAATGTATATACATAACAGGGAATTTAGGATTGTAAAGGAAGCTGAAACAAGGAGCCCTTTACATGTACGTGGGCAATGGAGTTCCTGAACAAGTAGAAGCAATCAGAATTTTTGACTTGGTTTTACCTAATGACCTAGTTATTTGTTTAGACAATTGTCATTATGCACCTACTATTACTAGGAGTGTTAGTTTCAGTTTCTCGTTTAGTTTGACAATGGAGTTAGTCAATGTTTTAACGGATTTGGAATTTTCAGGTTTCAAAAGAAATGGGATTTTGAAGTCAAGAAACTTTTAAACTTGTGAGAAAGGTTTCGGTTTGATTTGGAGTAACCTCGTATTTTGGACCCGAAACGTCCGTTAAATGTTCAAAATGAATTTTGGGAAGTTTAAATAGGAAATATGTCGTGTAAATAACCTAGACTCATGGAAAAGTGTTTTTAAGTTCAATAAAAATACTAAACAACTTCGGGTAATATTTTAAAGTCAAAGTTTCTGAGTTTTAAGTGAACCCGACATGAAAAGAAGCAATCCCGACCCTCTTTGGATCCTTGGCCGGTTAGAAGAAACAAAAGGGGACAAGGGTGGCAAAATTTTAGCTTAACTATGTCCTAGTATGGTACAAAAGGTATTGTCTCAACCTTAAACACTCATTCATGCATCATTTCATAAAAATCAAACAAAAATCTTTTCTTCCTTTCTCTCTTGATTTTGGACGCAAACCACAAAAACAAGAAACATCATTTTTGCAAGATTTAGCAAGATCACGGGGTTAGAAAATATTATCGGGTTGATATTTAGTAGTCTCGGGTTATAGAAAACAACGTTCGGGTTGTTTTCTTTACGTCTAATTTGAACCGAAACCTCAAATTGTAAGTTTTCTAAAAACAATTTATCTGTTGTACTTTTGTGGTGATTACTATGAACTTGTATTGGTTGTACAAGCCGTTTGTGTTAAATTGAAAAGAAAAGTTTAAAAATAAAAGTGTAAGGGTGTGTTGGATTTGACGTGGACAAAGGGGAAGGAAAAAGGTCAAACACTTTTATGTCATGGTTGTGGTGGTAAAATGAATTTCGTGTTAAGGGCTTATTTTGAATTGTGGCTAAAAATTAAGCTAGTTTAGGGCTTTTGGTTGATCTCGGCCCAACCGAATGTGGGAGTGAGGTATTGGGGTCGGCCCAATACCCATTCGGCTTATTCGGTTGTGGCTTATTTGGTGAGACAAAATAAATAAAAGAATGAAACATAAGGACTAAATCTAGCATATCAGAATTCTATAAGCTGATGGAGAATTATGAAGATTTGGTCAAAGATTTACAAGATAAAGATAAGAAAATATTTAAATTAGTTTAATTAGTTTCCTTATCATATTGATTTACTTCCTTTGTAAGTCATGATCTCTCCCTATATAAAGAGATCATAGACATAGGTTTTATACATAGCAGAGTCGGCTGATGAGAGTCGAATAGTAAAAGGTGTGTGTGTACACCTTAGTTAGATTATAGTGAGTTAGTAACCCCAAGTTATAGTTGGGGTAATAGAGAAAACGTATGAATTAAGAAAACCTTGTGATAACATTGATTGTGTTCTTATAATTCCGCTATGCATATTCAATCATTGTTATTGTTTATCCTAGATATATAAGATCTAACCAATCTGAGCTTAAATCGATCTTATCATTTTTAATACAACATATATTGTATTTTTAAAGTATAAAGTCTAGAGGGTATAAAGTTTAAAGGGGTATTTGTTTATTTTCTAAAGTTATTAAAAAATATGAAAAATTATAAGTTTACACTTAACTCCATATAACTTATTTAATATTTAACCACTAAAGTTTTATTAATTATTTTTTTTTAAGTTTTCATTTTCAAAAATTTGGCACATATATTTTGTGTCTTTTTTTTCTTCATCAAATTCCTCCACCAATTTTGTTAATTTTGTTGGGAATAAAATGCTAAGGCATTCCCACTGCTAGTTATATGGTTCCCACTGCTAGAGATTTTTCCCACTGTTAGTGTATCTCTACCACTGCCAAGGTTTCCACTGCTTGAAGAATTTTCACTGCTGATTGAAGATAAGGATTACTCTAAGTCAAAGACGCGTTATTGTTATGTTTGGAATGTATCTTGTGTATATCTCTTATATTTAGGAGATACGGTTTAGGTCTTATCTTGTACAGGGCTCATTGTGCTATAAAAGGAGTCCTTAGGTTAGAGTAGAAAATACACATTCAACACATACATACATTCATCAGATATACACATCTTTCACATACTACTCTCATAGCTTTAAGGTTTTGTAAACCGTAGTACTGTCAGAGTACTCGTATTATTCTCTTAATAATATTAAAGCTTTTTGGTTATTCACTATTTTCATTTCATTTCATTGTTATCTTCTTGATCACTAAAGGTTAGATTCCGCATAGCCTTTGGTGAAACTCATTAACAAAGTTTCTCTCATTGTTACCTTGTGTTTATCCAAGATAACAATAACCTTATAACCTAAGGCATAAGATCCAAGTTTGGGAACAACAAATTTTGACAAAAAAACCAAATCGAACATCTTTACTTAAACTCATGAAAAAGAATAGCATGAGTTATTTGTATATGTACAACTCCATGTACTTATTTATATACACAATAATGTGCTTTCATTTTGATATTTATAATTATGTGGATATATATTTGTTGTATTTTTAGGACAACATATATGTTGTATTTTTAAAGTATAAAGTCTCGAGGACATAGTATAAGGGGTATTTGTTTGTTTTTTAAAGTTATTAAAAGAATATGAAAAATGTTAGCCTTAGAAAATCAACTCAAACAAGGAATGTAACAGTCGTTAATATCAGTGTTAGTCTTTATGTGTTAGGAAGTTTATAATAGACTAGATATCGACACGGGCTCGTGATTTAAGCTAATCTTGTTGGATCCTTCCAACTTATCTTTCTTCGACTTATCAAGTTCTCCTTCAATATTATCTTTTTTTCTGGAAGAAACTCAAAAGTTTATAGGTGTACTAACCAATATATCTAGTCATTTCCGACACCATGTGTTTAATTGCCTGACATTTATATCATAGTATGTTTCAAAATATCTGTCATAGGTTCATGTAATGTCATAGTTGTAACTTGACAATTTAGGTTCTTCAGGCATCAAGACATGACCACTACAGGGGTCTATAGGACGTGTGTCACGGGGCCACCTTTCCAGCCCGTTACAACCCTTGGAGGTGATGGTAGCAAACCTGCTCTGAACAGAACACGCTGAAATTGATCCGATGGTAGTGCACACAATCCAATAGGTTGCACTTACGTTTGGAGGAGGGCTTACTGGGGCTTGGGCTTTTAAATAAGTAGGCTTATAAAATAAGTCTCGTTTGTCACACCTTCTTATGAAATGGCTTATAAATCATAAGTCTCTATAAGCCCCAACCCCATAAAAGGGGCTAAAACATTAGCCCGGAGCTTTTGAACCATAAATTACTTATTTACCCACAAAAATATCTAACATATACCCAAAACTCATTTAATTATGTCCTTTTTAGTAATTTTGCAATAATAAGCCCCAGCCTCAGCCCATTTGCCAAACAAGTTTACAAAAATAAATAGAATGTGATTTCTGATATAAATGTAATAGTACCTATTCCTATCCATAACTTTAATATCGAGGTTCGGGTTTTATTTACTCGGGAAGTAGCAGCAAGACACAATCAGTCATACAAATTTCTCGTCAACCATCACCTATTAACTTACTACTTCGCCAAGTGTTACATACCCTAACAATCACAACCCGACAAAGCAACAAACTTGCAAACTGAAACACAAAAACATGACATATAAAAATAAAAAAAACTTGTGATTGACTACTTTGTCCAAAAGAACACAATGTCTAGAAACGACGATGCAATGGAAATCTCACAAATGAATCAAATTTTAATACAAACGAATGCTACCATCAGTTCATATTCTCCGCACAAAAATCCTACTAATAAATTATACTTGAACTATTCATGTACGAAAACAAGACAGCAAGTCCAAGCATTGTGGCTGCTCCAACTGCTGCAGAACCTCCGGTTGAATGGCACCATCAGAGACGCTGTTATCATCATCTTTGGTCATCGTAGACGCCATTGAATCAGAATCATGACCAAGTAAGTTCTGACCCATAAGCATTAGCGGTTTATATCTGTTAGCAGCTGTTGCATTTGACGGTTCAGAAGACTTCACGCCATGATCAGACCCAAAACTGTTGTTGTTTTGATCAATACAGGTCATTATGGTTACCGGGTTAGGGGTGTTAAGTGGCATTCTCAACGAATCTCGACCATCAAGCTTCTTTGACTTTAGGAATTTAATCCTGGATTTTACTTGATTAATTTTCAATCCCAACCGAAAACTCAAACCCTTCAATTCGCCAACTGAGTACTTGTCCATGAAACCGAACCTCGTTGGATACTTGCCTTCCAAGTTATCTTTCTTCGTCTTAGCAAGTTCTCCTTCAATATTATCCTTCCCATCCTTACAAAATTCCAACAAACCATACGATTTTATCTTCCCATTTACTCGGTTTCTTTTGTAAACATTGATCATATCGTTAATAATACAAGGATCTTGTGGGAAGATTTCGGGGCTTTCTTGATCATCAGAAGATATGATCATGGACACATTGACATCACAAAGAGTAGCGAGTTCAAAAGCTTTCTTAAAAGTACAATCTTTTCGTATTATGAATGCACGTTTACGTTTCTTTTCGTTGTTTATAAGTTCCATTCGTACCTTCCCTCGACCCATGTCTTCAAATCTATCAAAAACAAGATAACACATACACGCATAACGTTAAACAACTATCATAAAGAACTAAACCTCGTACTAATGTGATTTAATATGCATGCTAAGACAGAACTCATGCATCAAATTATGAATTCTTTTTTTAGATTTAATAAAAAAAAAACGAGTTGAAACGATTACCAGTAAGAACTTAAACCTTGAATGAGCGATATACAATAAACTTCGAGATATATATTAGCTCGTGCATGGTTTATTATTTAGGGTTAATTCTATATTTACATACCTTATTTAAACATGTAAATGCTATATTTACCCACTTAAATTTTATAATGATATATACACCAAATTTAAACACAATATTGTTTATGTTTACCTAATTCTTTACAAAAAATCAACTAAGAGTAAATTTACATCATATACTCCCCTATTATACCCTCTATTTTTACATATTCATATTATCTCGTAAAGTTTACTAGTTATAAGTCCCGTGCACGCACATGACTTATACATAAATCAAATTTATATTAAAATTTTAGCTATGGATAAATGAAAATTTTCCCATGTTTAATGATTTTTAATTGTCATACAAATACAACTAATAATTATGCACATGGATTTTAAATAAATGTTTTAATTATGTATTAATATCGATTAATATTTCGTAAAGATTTTTGTTTGATGAGAAAATTAACTTTGTTAAACTGACATGTGTTGAGGTTGATGTTTAAATTTAACAACTAATATTATGTTTTACACAATATGCGAGTTTAATAACACATAATGGGTGTCGATGAAATTAATATATAAAGTTTTTATGAATGTTTTTTCGGATACCCTTATATAAATTTAAATAGGAATGAGTCGTTGTTATAAGTACAATCACGTATATTTGTCCTCATATCACAATAACTCATGCTTACAATTGATACGTATAATCCCGTTAATAATAATTTAGCCTGTTAAATATTCGAACTCGTGAACGCATGAGTTAAACTCATTAAATGGAATAACATGAGTCCTTATTGAACGCATATAGTAAAAAAATCTTACTTAAATTCATGAAGAGGAATAACATGAGTTATTTGTATACGTAAAACATCATGTACCTATTTAAATACACAATAACTTGTACTTTTATTTTGATATTTATAATCATGTGGATATATATTTGTTGTATTTTTTGTTGGGATTCTAGATTTGATGAGACAAAAAAAAAATGAAACATAAAGACTAAATCTAGCAGATCAGAATTCTACAAGCTGGTGGAGAATTATGAAGATTTGGTCAAAGTTTACAAGATTAAGATTAGGAAAGCATTTAATTAGTTTCCTTATCATATTAGAAAAGTATTTAATTAGTTTAAATAGTTTTCTTATCATATTAGGAAAGTATATTTTTTTTAAGTTTTCATTTTCAAAAATTTGGCACATATATTTTGTGTCTTTTTTTTTCTTCATCAAATTCCTCCACCAATTTTGTTAATTTTGACAAAAAAACCAAATCGGACATCTTTACTTAAACTCATGAACAAGAATAGCATGAGTTATTTGTATATGTACAACTCCATGTACTTATTTATATACACAATAATGTGCTTTCATTTTGATATTTATAATCATGTGGATATATATTTGTTGTATTTTTAGGACAACATATATGTTGTATTTTTAAAGTATAAAGTCTCGAGGACATAGTATAAGGGGTATTTGTTTGTTTTTTAAAGTTATTAAAAGAATATGGAAAATGTTAGCCTTAGAAAATCAACTCAAACAAGGAATGTAACGGTCGTTAATATCAGTGTTAGTCTTTATGTGTTAGGAAGTTTATAATAGACTAGATATGGACACGGGCTCGTGATTTAACCTAATCTTGTAAACGTTATGGGCCTTAAGCCTAATCAAAGCCGAACCCGGCCCAACTAAACCTAGTCTATACGCCACTTATGGCTTAGACAACTATATAAAGCCCCTCCTAGCATGTTAAGAGGGTGTTGGTCTTCATTTTATCACAATGATTTCCTTCTATCCTCCTCCTTCTCTCTAAATTTCTTTCTCTCTCTAAGATTCTTCCTTGATTGTGTATATGGATTGTGAAATGGGTTAGCTTTTACGGATTACAGAATACTACAATATAAGTTTAAATTTAACTCTATATAACTTATTTAAATTCAACTACTAAATTTTTATTAATTACCTCCTTTTTTTTAAAGTTTTTGTTTTCACAAATTTGACAGCTATATTTTTATGTCTTTTTTCTCCATCAAATTTCCTTCATTAATTTTGTCAATTTTAACCAAAATTGATTCAATTTTGATTTTTCATTAATCAATAAGAACGTATGATTTTACCCAAGTGTCAAAATCAAGCAAACTGATTGGTTCAATTTTTTTATAAGATTGTTTTGCAAATAACACTCTGAAATAAATGTAATTCTTTTATTATATAAAAGATATATCGTTCAACTTTATTAAACGAGAGTGCGACATCATTATATGTGGATTATTAGGCCAAAAAGTCAGAAATCATAATTATAAAAAAAATCAAGTCTTGAATATATAATATGCAATGTATTTAAAACATATTTAAATAGATATGACATTATACAGTTAAGTAAATATAAAATAGACCCGTTTTACCATAAAACCATTCCACGTTCACTCTTAAATTTTCTAAATTTTAAGGCATAACTTAACTCATAGTATCAACAAGTATTGAAGACTTGCGTTTCGTTGCAGCGGGTTTTCTTTAGTGTGTTTTGTTTTGTAGAGTTTCGATTTTTATGTGTTATTGTAAATAGCGCAAAGTTTATGGTAGTTTTTGTAATTTGTCGCATAGTGTGAGGGTTATTTTGGCAAAACAAAATTGGGCTGAATTTATAAATAGCGTAAAGTTTAGGGTAATTTTCGTAATTTATCACATAGTGTAGGGGGTATTTTGCAAAATTTATTTTGGGCCGGGTTACTTTTTGGGTCGTTTTTTTGGCTGATTTAATAGTCGAGCTAGTTATCTTTAATGTACAAAGATTAAAAAATAATTTTGAGATTAAAATATTCAGGCAACATTTAGTTGCTTTTAATATATAAACAAGATTTGAAAACACGCGCTTCGCTGCGGCGCGGTTTGATGATTCATGTTTTTCATTATAGAGGTTTAATTGTTATGTTACAATACTTTGATTCAAACAGAAAAAAAACCATCATAAATTCCATTCAGTGTGGTGAACATCCTAAGCAAGCAAGGTGCTAAAACAGAGTTTTTCATTCTAGAGGTCTAATTCTTAACTTACAATACTCGGATCCAAACTGAAAAAAAACATCAAAAAATATTCACTAAAATGCTACAACGTCTACCACAAACTGATTCAAAATAGTCAAGGCTTTCATATAATGGTTGTTTCAGAAATCATGGAAGTCGCGACATAAGGATCCATATTTGACAATGGCCTTTAGTCCTTGAAATAGCCAGTTCTTTTTTCTCTCGGTCTCTCTTCCGACCCTAATCGAGGCTCCACGATTGGCCACACCCTATCATTGTGAAACCCTCCTAATCTACCTATATTATAAACCAAACCTTCCTTATAACTGTTCAGGCAAAAATGCATATGTTCTTTATGCTACAGAAAGCATTAGTGTATTACCCATTTGAAGTTTTTGATATCAGCACTCTCACGTTTGCCGGTTGATCTACGTTCACTGCCTTCTCCATAAGCAGCAATGTGTTCTATGGGTTGGGATTTTAAATCTAATTAACCATTAACACGAGTACGCAGCGGAAAGTAAACACGTATAGAATTCATAATTAACAAGATTAGAGATGTGTACCTTTTAGCAATAAACGTTACACCGTCTTGAATATACGCGTATGTATAACGTCACGCGTAACCACTAGGATCAAAGTATAATCCCTCTACTTCAACACACACAATACGTTCTTTAGCAAACAATTAAGTATGCTAGTACTAGTAGTGATAAGCAATAAAACCACCACGTTCTCGTAGAAATCAACGATTGAAACCCTTGTGGTTTTTCCCCTTGGATCGAACCAACACAAGAACCGAAAACCCTTTTGAGTTTTTGGTCGATCGAATAAACAAAAGAGATGGAGAGAGATTTAGGGATTATGTTTTTCAAGGTCTCTCAACAATGAATCCCTTAACCTCTATTTATAGGCTAAATTCCTTGTGCTTGTAAGGAAAACCCTCTCACCTCCTTAATAGGGGTTTATGACCAATTAAAAGGAAAACCGTTACTTTCTTTTTCCTTAAATGGATTATTCTTAAGGCTTCTCATGTATCGCAATGCGTATATGGATACTGGAGCAACCTTCTCACATTTTATTCTCTACACCGGTAACCTTCATACCTATTCTCTTACATCGGATTTTTCATTTAGTATTGTCGGAAATGGGTAATCTATATCTGTCTACACCACTTTGGTCATGTACAATCCCTAACTCCATATCCGTCCTTACATCTTAGAAATGTACTTGTACCCAATATCATTATAAAAACCTTTTTTCAGTATGAAATTCACCACGGATATAAATGCTCCTTTGATTTTGATCCATTTGTCTCACTGTACGAGATTATCATACCGTCAAACTTTCTTTGTTGTGACAGGCCACCGGGATCTATACCTTTTACATGTTGCCGCCTCAAGCCTTCGCCATACTTCCCAATAACATTCCCTTTTGGTGTCAACGTCTCTTGGTCACCCTGGGACGCTGTTAATTTTAAACACCCCTGTCGTCCACGTGGGCATTGTGATCCTTATAATAAAAACACTCAACACTTGTGTCGTGGCTGCCAAGTTTGGTAAAACAAATACAAAACCTTCCCTTCCAACGATGACCTCTATTGGTTAATCTCCCTTTTGAATTATGAACTCTAGACTTTTGGGACATACTCCTGTCTCTAGCATGTGTGGGATATAAATGACTTTGTACCTTTTCTTAGATCACTATTCAAATTTTTTTATGGGTCTACCTAATTCATCCGAATGTTAATGAGCAGTCAAACTTCTACACTTTTCGATCTTATAAAAACCCAATGTTCAACGTGAAATCAAAGCTTTTCAATGTGGATCATGGTGGAGGAATTTGACAAAACTCACTGCATGATTATTTGCCACTAAGGCATTCAATTTCGATTCTCAGCCAACATTCATATCAATATAAATGGCAATCTTAACACATGATTAGTTGTATTAATACGTAGTACATTTCTCTCCTCTTTCAAAGCGTATTCCTCCAGAGTATGGTCGAAGCTACTCACCTGCCGCTTACTTACTTAACTTCCTTACCTTCTTCGCACGTTTTAGATGCTATTTGTTACCACTTACACCTTTCCCACCTGCACATACTTGCCCCTGTACCACACCCTCATATCATTCTCAGGTTCGCTACAATCATCGCGGTTCTCCCGTACTCGTTCCCTTGGACCTGACCACAAACAAAATCATCAGTTTCGTCATGTCACATTTGCGAAACTGTCTTTTCCCTTCGGCTTATGAATCTAAACTAAACCCCCTCTCATATCATTTCTGTAGATGATAATCGACACCTCCCCATTGCACTTCGCAGACTTACCACTACCTACTTCTCTCAACAAACACCACCACCAACCACACCTCAAACCACCCCACATAACAAACTTTAACAATAACCCATAAACAACTCCTCTAAACTCCGCTATCAACACCACTCACCTCAAACATCAGCAAACAACCACCAATCACCCAGCAATCCACCACACCACCCACCTCGCTAAAACACCTGTTGTCACACGTTTTCTAGAGTGAAACTATAAATGCTAACCCCATAATACAACTTACATGTATCCACCGCCTCCCATATCCCAAGTCTTCTTTCTACGCCCTGCAAGATCCTAAATTGGATACAAAGCATGGTGACGATATAAAGCTCTCATCGACAATAACACTTGGGTACTTGTTCCTCGCCCACCAAATGTCAACATTGTCCTCTCCATGTGGCTATAGGCTGTATAATACATCATTTAAGTCGGTACAAGCCTACAGTGGCAAATGGTTCGTAGTCAACCAACAAGCATCGACTACGATTGAGACATTAGCCCACATGTTATCTACCTGCTCACCCATCGGACTGTCTTAGCCTTGCAGTTTGTTCTCGACAATGCCTTTATTTTTTTTTTTTTTCATCTAGATTAGGAGTAAATAATGTATTTCTTCATGCCCATCTTGTCAAAGAGATTTACATGCACCAGACCCAGGATTTACGATTCAGCTCATTCGGTATTATGGTTGTCTTCTTTTGAAGAGCTTTATCGGTCCTTAAGCAGGCCCCGAGCTTGGTTTAACGATTTTCTAAGCTATTGTATTAAAGCGGTTTCTATCACATCACAAAAATGACTCGTCGCTGTCATCTTTCACAATGGGCTTAGAGCACAACTTATTACTATATTTCTGTGGATGAATATAATTCTTACAGTTTCTTTTACTTCGTCAGAACGGTTCAATCTCTTCGCAACATGGCGAATTTTGCTATGACAACATTGGCCACTGAAATATTTTCTCAGTATTTCTGCCTCACGTACTATCTCTGGACATATTCTTGTTCGGTCAAAATATGCTTACGAGATTCTTCGCTGGGGCAGAGATGCTTAATTGTTACCTTGCAGGCCCCAGTGACACCGGAAAGGAAGCTTGGACCCGAAGGATCATCGGTCACTGATCCTACTCTATATCGCAGCCTTGCCAGAGCACTTCAGTACCTCACCTTTACCCGAACCAATTTGTCATATGAAGTTCAACAGTTATGTCTTTACATGCATGATCCTCAAGAGCCACACCTTAATGCTATGAAACGTGTTCTTCGTTATCTTTGAGGACCCACTGATCTTGGATTACAGTTATTTCGGTCTACTAAAAGCTAAAAACTTTGGGTGAAAGAGGCATTGAATGCATCTTTGTTGGGCAGTTGTAAGACTCCCTGATCCAAAGCTAAAAACTTTAGGTGAAAGAGGCATTGAATGCATCTTTGTTGGATATGCTGAGTATTCCAAGGCTTTTAGGTTTTATGTCAATGAGCCTAATGATCCAGTTTCAATTAACTCAATAATTGAATCAAAGGATGCTATCTTTGATGAGAATAGATTCTCATTAGTCCCTAGACCAAGTCAGAGGTCCCTGGTAAATGAAACTGAAGACGTTGGTTGTTCAGAGGTCCCTGAAGAGGTCACTGGAGAGGTTGTTTAGCAACCTGAACCTGAGCTTAGAAAAAGCAAGCCCTCGTGCTCTGTTGCGCACGCCTTCCAATTAGAAGCAGGTGGGTTGACCCTGAGGGCCAAAGGAATCGGATTCCAAAGGACTTTTAACCTGAATTTCAATTATATTTAATTGAAGGAACAAGGGATGAGGTCTCTGACAAACACTCCTATTGCTTTAATATTGAGGATGACCCCAAAACATTTGATGAAGCAATGAAGTCCCAAGGATGTTGCTTTTCATGGAAAAAGGAAATTAATGTGAGATTGGGACTCCATCATGAGCCAACAAAAACTTAGGTGTTGGTATCTACCCCTCCAGGTTGCAAATGGTATCTTCAAAGAAAATTGAGGTAGACTGGAAACCTATGAAATCGTTTTAAGGCAGGCATGGGATTCCGAGCTTTAAACAAAGTCAGGGAATAATACTACTTGATATTATGCTTATGGTACGTATCAGTACCATAAGAGTGTTGATTGCTATGGCATCAATTCATAATCTGATTATTCATCAGATGGATGTGAAGACGGCTTTCTTGAATGGTGACTTGGATGAGGATGTATATATGAACCAACCTCAGGGCTTCATCATGCCTGACAATAAAAACAAGGTGTGTATAACTGATTAAAGTCTCTTTATATGGGTGGAAGTAGGCACCTAAGCAATGCATCAAAGTTTGTTGAAGTGGTTTGGTCTAATGTTATTTACTTAACCCAAGCTAACAAATGTGTATTTAGCAATTTGAGATTTGGTAATGGAGTCTTCATTTGTCTATTTGTTGTGATCATGTTGATCATTTGGCTACTGACCTAAGTTTAAGGTTGAATGACAAGAGGTCATTTTTGTCATCAAAGTTCTCTATGAAGGACATAAGGGGAGGTGATGTTATCCTTGGTATTAGGATTAAACATGAAAGTAATGAGATAGTTGATATGTGAGAAATTCACATTATTCAATTTTATACCAAAAATGGCCCTAAAAATGAAACGAATTGTGCAAAATTTTGCTGGTATATTGCTTGTTTTGTCATATTGTGATGTGTACGGTACGGATAATGCAAAAAAATCATATAATAGACGGTCTCAAAACAGAACGAACAGGACACCTAGGGAACGGATGTCGAGTGCACAAGAGCCTGGAAGTTTCTAGCAAAAGGTCTCATCAAAAGTTCAACCCTTGGTTCTTCCCCTCAAAAAGGACAAAACCTTCAACAATTCCCTAAGAGGGCCTTAATGTTAAAACAATTTTGCCATAAATCCCTAAAACCGTTATCTCCTTTTTATAAAAGAGATAACGGTCGTTATCTCTTATAATTATAAAACCATTTAACCAAACCTATGGCCCAATTCCTTATACTCGGGCCCAAGTCAACAACCCAAACCCCTGGGTCAAACTAAGCTATAAAAAGGAAAGAAAAGGCGCGGGAAATGTCATTTTACTGTTCATCATCGTCTTCTTTTTTACATGCATCAAAAACGAAGGTAAATCTCAATTGACGTAGCCAAAAGAAGATTCCAAGTACTATGTGCCATCTCAGCAAAGAAAACGTCATCCTTAGCTTGTGATTGGCCAAAACCCTCAAGGGAATGACACGCGAGATCCTAAAGAAACACACAAGGAATGGATTTTTACACTAAATCCTTTGTTAAAGAAGCACAAAGCCTCTGACACAAGGAATGCCACGCTGGCAATCCGTGTGCACACTTATTGATCAAACGGCCTAGAATGAGGATCCAATGATTGCAAGAAATAGACGTATGAGATTAAAAGATCAAGAGGAGCGTTTGAGACCTGGAAGCTTCTTCTCAAGCCTATAAATAAAGGGGCACCCTCACTCACAAGAGGGATCTCATCTTTTATCTTTTTAGTAGTAATTTTTGGCAGCTTAGTGTAGCTTTTAAATTTAGCAAATGTAATTTTCCATTTAATGTTTTCAGTCATTTTAATCTCCTTTTCAAGTTGTAATCTGTTTTCTATTAATAAAAGTTAAAGTTTACTCATAATTCAATTGTCCTTTCATAATTTACTTTTATGCAAAATGTTTAAATAAGCTCTCGTTTGTTCACTTAAGCTAAATAAGCTCTTAAATCTACTCATAAGCTAGCTGTTTACTCAGTAAAGCCATCAAAGCTTTACTGAGTTTATCATACTCAATCCACCCTTAAAAATTACCTTAGCTTTTAATATGGAAGGGAAGCCGGTAATGGAAGGGCTTCCAAGACCACACCAGCTTATCCTAGGATAAGTTGGAGCTTGTTGATAGCTCAAAAGAGCATTTATAAGCCTTGTTTGTGCAAAGGCATCTTGTGAGTTCATATTTCTCTCTTTTATAGCTTAATACTGCTCTATAGTTTAAATCCTGCTTAAATTAGCTTAATACTTGCTTATTTCTGTTTAAATGGCTTTGTAGTGCACTCTATTATACTTGTTAATGGCTTATTCAGTTAATTAGATTGTTAGGGTTCTTAGTTTCTTAATATTGTCATAAGAAATCAGTGAAAAAACCAAAATTTTTTCATAGTTGAGTAGTTCTTATTATTCTGATTATTGTTATTGGATAGATATTTGTTCATTAAGTTTGTTATAAGCTGTTTAACATCTGGTCTTTGAAGAGTTTTAGCTTAAATAGCGTTTATCAAGTTAAAAGTACTAAAACTGTTTTTAAAGGGGTGTTTGGTTTAACCGGTTTATTGTGTGAAAATGGGTCAAAATTTGCTTTATGCTTTTGAGTCAGTTTAGATTAGTTAAAAGTAGTCATAAAAGTCATTTTGTTTAAGTTTTTAAGTGTTTAATCTCAAAATCAAGGTTTTAAGAATTCATTGTTTGAATCTGTTAAGTTGTAGCTTATTTTAGTTGCTTATTAGAATTTGTTTTAGCTTATTGTGTTTTTGAGTTGTTTTTAGGTTTATAAATGTGTCAAAAAGGTTGGAAACAAAGTCTATAAGACCTGCAAGTTTGTTTTGAGTTTGTGCCATTCATGTCAAAAAAAGTGCTAAGTGTTGAAAAATTGAGAAAATGCTTTTTCAAATGCTTATTATGGCTTATTGTGAATTTCAAAATGCTTTTTGATTATTGAATATTGTTCTTTGAGGTCCAAATTGAATATGTTTGAAGCTTAAAAGCTCATAAGGTTCTATTTGTTTGCTTATTTTTAAGCTCAAAAGTGCCCCCTTGATGTTTTCATTGACAATTTTGGTCAAAAGACCAATTGCTTATTTTAGCTTATCAGCTTATTTTCTTTTGCTTATTTATGTTTAATATTGCTTAATAGTTTAGTTTAAGCCCATTTTAGCTTATCCCTCTTAGGTTAGAGCTTATTGTAGCTTATTTGCATCATAGAGTAAAATTCTTAAGTTTTATAGCTTTTAAGTAATCTGTCTATTTTAGCTTATTATAGCTTAAGCTCTTTGCTTATTTTTGTTTGTTCATGCTTATTAGGACTAGCCTATAAGCTGTTATAAGCCATTTGCTTTGCCTTAGCTTATTTAAGTTAGAAAATAGCCTAGCAGTCTTAAGTTGAACTAGCAGTATTAACTTAAAAGTTAGTACTGCTGAGTTCATAAGCTCATTCTAGGCTTGTTAGGTTGCTTATTTTGTTCTTTGTTGCTTATTTAGTGTAGCTTATTATCTAATTTAGCTTATTTTTCTTTTTGGTTTGCTTATTTGAGCTTTAAAATGCCAACAGTTAGCATTTAGGTGGTTTAGTGTAGTTTGGGCTTATTCTGTCTTTCTTAGCTTATTCTAGAGCTTATTTGTGGTTTATAAAAATAGTTGTTTTGCAAAAGTTGCTTATTTTTAAGTGTTCTCAAAAGTTGTAAAAAAATGGCAAAAATAAAAACACTTGGGATAGTGGGAAACCCCGGGTGAGCAAGACTCGAACCCGGTACCTCTACCACCATCAACCAAGTGTTTTAACCCAACACACACAACCATTGTGCTACATTAGCTCATCCGTTAGAGTTTTCATTAGGTTAATACTAATACACATTTTGAGCTCTTTTGTATAATAAGCTGTTTTAGCTCATTTCACAGCTTATTCGATAAGCTGTTTTCACGAGCTTATTTTTCTTAGATTCTACACTACTCAAGCTACTTTTCATAATTTTTTCAGAATTTTTATATAAAATACTTTTATATTTAATTTTCTTTAAAATTGTTTTTAATTCATAAAAAATTATAAAAAAGTCAAAAAAAATATAATTCTTTTTTAGAAAATTTTCTTTTAACATTTAGATCCTAAGAAAAATAGGTTTGCTTTCGTAGGGTTAAAATTGCAAAATTTTGATTTTTAAAGAACGGGATTGATTCCCGTTCTTATTTTTAGTGATTTTTAGCTTAAAACTCTTTCGTTTTTGGTATAGTTTTCTTTGCCTTAGCCTTTTAGTCAATTAAATCTTATAAAAACCAAAAAGATCGTTGTAGGACTTAATTTTAATAATCTAGGGTTCTTAGGTCCCGTTTAGAATTCCCGATTTGCGTTTTTAGTTAAAAATTTGCCTTCCCTTAAGTGTTTTTTAAGTTTTTGCCTTATTTTTCTCATAGTTTTAGAAAACCAATATCAATTTTATCCCATTCAAGCATCGATTCTCAAAACGACTCTAAACTTTCAATTGCATTCCTCGTTGGGGATAACGACCCGAGAATCATACTCCCGGATTACTATAATTGTGATTTTTTGATTCCTACCCTCTTATTATTATATATTATATATTATAAGTATATCTTATATTTATATTTATATATTATATATTTTTAAAAGGTGTAAATCAAAAATTGATCAGTTTTTGGCGCCGCTGCCGGGAAGGGGTGTATCCGATTGTTGAAGCCGTTTGAAAATTTTTGTTTGAAGATCCTTCCTTGTGAAGTTAATTTGTTTATTTTCATAAAAAAAACAAGAAAAATGAAAAATAAAAAAACATTGTCCATAAAAAAAAAAAATTTATATAAATTTTCTTTTTACATTTTTGTGCATGCGCACTCGTTCTCAATCTCGTAATTCTAACCGTCAACAACAACAAGTCCCACCGACTTTTGTTGAACCATTTAATCTTGTTAAACCAATTGAAAATCAAGCTCCTCCCATAGTTACGATGGATGATACTCGTACTATGGCTCAATTGCTCGAAGCACCCACCGTGGGTTACGAGGATGCCATCGTTGTGCCCGAGATTACCGCGGACAACTTTGAGCTTAAGCACGGTTTGCTTACCCTCGTTCAAAACAAACAATTCTTCGGACATGACAAAGAAGATCCTCATGCTCACATCCGTTATTTCAACAAGATCACTTCTACGATGAAGTTCCCGAACGTCCCGAGTACGTCGGTAAAGCTTATGCTTTTCCCATTTTCCCTCGAGGGGGCAGCCTGGATTTGGCTTGAGAAAGAACCCCCTCGATCGATTCAAACATGGGATGATCTTGTTTCGAAATTCATCAACAAATTTTTTCCTCCGTCTAAAACAACCAATCTTCGAAATGAAATCACGAGATTTCAACAAAGATTTGATGAGATGTTTTATAAAGCATGGGACCGTGTTGGGAATTATTGAAAACGACTAAGTGTCGTTTCTGCTGTTAGAGATGTTCGTTTCTGCTGATGGCATTAAGTGGT
>BQNB010086983.1:0-28041 GCA_026074375.1 Tanacetum coccineum
GCTTATAAAATTGTTTAACTTCATTGTCACTAGCAACGGGAACTTTGGCCTTGTTTACAATCATGTGTTTTGGTCTAGGACCCAAAATGGATTTTTGAAAAGACACAGTTTTCTCAGATCTAGGCGTTGTTGTTGGCGGTCCCATATTTATTTTGGGGGCCTCCTGGTTATATAGGGGGCCGCCCATATTTATGGGACCTTCATTACGCCTTTTTCTGAGCTTTCACAAATTTTATTTCCTTAGTTCTACTAGATAATGCTTCAAATGAATTAAACCCTAAACCTAATTTATCACCGGAGGGTTTTTGATTACTTAACATTTCATTTAAGCAATGTGTACTCTTTTCAAATTTGATTAATCTAGTAGATTTATCTTTGAGTTTTTCATTCTCAATTTTAAGTACATGACACTTTCCACAATCGAGATCAACTCCCTTGTTTTTCTTGAGTGTGGACAATTTATCTTTTAATTCTCTAAGCTCATTTTCTAGACTATTTCTAGTAGCTTTTAACTTTTTGTTTTTAGTGATTATCTTTAGACTCATTTTGCATAACTTATCATATTCGTTGTCTAAAGCTATATCATCAATTGATGAGTTTTCATCACTAAAGTAAGATGATTCGGAACATACCTCACTTGATGCGTGAGCTACAAGACACGTTTCATCTTTGACCTTTTCATCATCTTCTTCACCGCTATCGCTCCAAGAGCCTCCGACAAAAGCTCTTTGGTTCTTATCTTTCGGTGGTTTTGGACATTCTCCAATAAGATGATTTGGGTCGCCACATCTAAAGCATTTTCTATCACCTTTACCGTTCTTGTCATCACGACTTCTTTGGAACGCCTTTTTGTCGTTCCGAGGTTGTCTCACGAATCTACCTCTTCTTTTAAAGAACTTCTTGAAGTCTCTTACCGCCATGGCGTACTCTTCGTCTTCACTACCGGAAGTCGAACACTCTTCATCACTAGATTCTTTCTTAGCCTTTAAAGCAATAGATTTTCTTTCAACTTTTGCTTTGACTATTTCAGAATCTTTCTTGATGATCATTTCGTGAACCTTGAGGTTCCCGATTAGTTCATCAAGAGATAGTGACGTTAAGTCTTTCGACTCTTCAATCGCCGTGACCTTTGCTCTCCATTTAGGATGTAGAGCTCTAAGAAACTTCCTTACGTAGTTCTTACTAGAATAACCTTCATCAAGAGCTTTAAGACTAGTAATAATAGTATTAAATCTAGCAAAAGCACTATCTATAGATTCGTCTTCGGAAATGACGAATTATTCATATTGTTGAACCAAAAGGTCGATCTTATTATCTTTGACTTGGCTATTACCTTGATGGGTGATTAACAAAGTTTTCCAAATTTCTTTTGCCGTGTTACACATGAAAATTCTTTCATATTCTTTTCTTGGCAAAGCATTGTAAATAACCATTTTTGCTTCATTATTTTTCGCAAGTCTCTTTTTGAGATCATCGGTTTGTTTTTCAAAAGGGATAACCTCATCTAATTTGGTTTCCGGATTTTGTACAATAGGTTGAAAATCACCATTGGTATAACGATGTAAAAGATCTAGATCTTTCTTTTGATTTAACATATGTCTCGAATCTATTTTTCCAATAAATAAAACTATCACTTTCAAAGAGTGGTGGTCTTTGCATAGATTGCCCTTCTAGATATTTGTCAGAATCCATAGATCGATCCAAGCTTTAAAATACAATATATTTTAAAAATCTTGAGTGACCTTGCTACTGATACCAATTGTGGAAACTAGAAGGGAGGGTTGAATAGTTTACACGTTTATTTTTACGTTTCAAAAAGTTTACTTTAAAAATCCAATAGATCTTGAATTATATGATCAATCAAATCCATAATATGAACAGCAATAACTATCTAGACTAAAACACGATAACAAAATAATAATGCAAGAGATAAAAAAGAAACAACCATACCAAGACCCAAGATTTATATTGGTTTCGGCTACCGAAGCCTCTTCCCCTACTCCCACTCCTCCCCGAGTATCCCGACTCGAGATTTTACTATGTCCAACAAGCTCCCCTTTAGGCATAGAAAACCGTTTACCACCGTCGCTTACGTTATTTCTGACACTAAAGCTAAACGCCGAGTCCCAAATCTACGAAGAACCAATCTACCACTTCACAAGATATACACACTCACAAGATCTACACTATCGGATCTACACAATATCCGAATCACACAAATACACAAGATAAATACAATAGAGTTTTGGTACTTAGAAGAAAGGAGGATAAATCACTAATTAACACTTCGTTTCTTGACGAATACGAGTGTTCTTCTCTTGCACTTGAATGAGAGGGAAGAGATGAGAAGAAGAGATTATATCACTTGAAACAAGATCTAAGTATGTTAGTGATCAAGAGTTTTAGTGAGAGAAAGAAGGTTTAGAGAGAGAAAGAAAAGACTGAAAAATTTCGTGCAAAGAGGAATGTTTTTCTGCTGGGAATGGAGCAGTATTTATAGGCAGGGAATCCCAACGGCTCTCTAGGGGCGGTCCCGGCGGTCCCTTATATATAAGGGGGCCGCCAGGCCTATAAGGGGGTCGCCGCCTAGACTCCGCTCCCTTTTTTGTCTTTTTGTGGGGAAGGTTGTATCTGGTGTAGAAGCTTACCTTAAGTGATCACTATAATAATTTGTAAACGTTTATTTTTATTGTAAACGTTTTTACATTTTGTTATTATCAAAACGTTGAGAGGTCGAAAAATATAAATAACGTTTTTAGTTAAGTGCTTAATTTTCAAAAATGAAATTTTACTTACTAATTACTTGTTACAAATAATTTTTCATTTTAATCGTTTTTGTTACATGTAGTGATTATCAAAAGTGAGAGGTCGAAAAAAATATTAACAATGTTTTTAGGCATTATTTCTATCAACAATCTCCTCCTTTTTGATGATTACAAAATCTAAACTCATTAAATATAAAATTAATTTTAAACAAGTTTTTAGTGAGTTTTATTTCTATTTCTCCCCCTTTTTGTAGAATAAAAAAGGCTTCATCGATGAATATGTGAAAAGTCGACAGGATGAACGCTCCCTCTTGATGTGTACTCCCCTTCGTTCGAGGGCACCAAGGAATCGAGCTATGGTAACTTTGCTACAAAAACAAGTTAGAAGAACAAGACAACCATTTCTAACATATAGCAAATAAAAAAGAAAAATACTAGAACATGTTGATAATGTTTGACAAGTGTCAAGGAATTGTGTAAACCAATAGTCACACACACACACACGCACGCACGCACGCACGCGCGCACGCACGCACACACACACACGCGCACACACACATTTGACTGGTCAAAGTCATCAGTTTGACCATAGTTGACAATTGTTGGCGTTGTGTTGACCAGTTTGGAGCTCCTGTGCTTTGTACCAATGTGTTTAGTATTGTAACATGTTATGTTTATGATTTAACAAAATCAAAAATATTAAGTTAACAAGGATTAATCATAACAAGTCATAATTTTACTCATAAAACAAGAAACATTGAGCTAAAATTGAACCTAGAATGTGATTTGGACTGTTTGGACACAATTTGGACTATTTGGACTTACATTGATCCAGTTTGGCTTAATATATAATGTTTGACTCTTATGATTAACCATTAACCAAGGACTTAGACATTCTTGAAATAATCCTTGTTTAAAAACTTGAACTTAACCATTTATCAACATAAAATGGATTAAACAAAAAACACTTAAAACACACAAAAGGATAATTAAACTTTTATGTGCATTAATTGGCATGTTTATGAATATGTATTTGATTATTTTTTAAGAAAGGAGAACAATGCTGAAGAAAAAGATGAATAACAACAACAACAACAACAACAACAAAACATGTTGGATGTTGAGCTTGTTCCAATCAATGAGCATGTAAAGATTGCAAGCAGCAACTTCAGGATTGCTCGGGAAAAGACTCGGCCAGATGTAATCTACAAGGTGTGTCTAGATATTCTTAAGGAGTATTCTTTCTACAATGCTCTCATTGCTACTGCAGATGCTCCTGAGATTTATATGTAGTAGTTTTGGTATACAATTACATATGATCTGAATGCAAAAGCATACATCCTCATAATGGGTGATAAGGTCTTTGAAGTGAATGCAAACCTTCTTTGTAATGCTTTGCGAATTACTCCTAAAGTTCCTGATCATCCATTTACTCTTCCTGCTCCTGAGAAAGAGATCATCTCATTCACCTATGAGCTTGCATGTTCTAAGACTATCAAGACAATCTCTTCACTTAGAGTCAATGATATGTACCAACCCTGGAGAACATTTTTGACTATGATTAACAAGTGTTTGACAGGGAAGGCTACAGCTTATGATCGTCTAAGACTTCCCATGCTTCAATTATTATGAGGAATAGTCACAGGCACCAATGTTGACTTTGCTGATCTCATTTACGAAGAATTCAAGTACCATATTGAGTCCAGGAGAGTCAGCAGACAAAAGCAGGAATTGATGTCGTTTGCTAGGTGATAAATGCTTAATTGTATATGTAAATTACCCGGGATTTTGCCAAATAAAAGCCAATAAAATGCCAAACAAAGAATAGAAAAAAGTTGTGCTTTTGTGTCTAATTGTGCAGGAAAAGGACAAATAAGAAGCAAAAAACAGTCAAAAAATCGACAAGAAACGGAAGAGTCAAGGAAAATGAGTGAAGAAACAGCCAAAAGATCAAAGACCGGATCATGCCCAGGACACAGAAAAAGGCAGTCAAAGGTCATAATAATGAAGTCAAGGACTTAAATGTGATATTTGTTCAAAGTTTCAAAGGTTTTATTTAGAGTTTGAAGGTTCAAGGGACCAAAATCAATAGATAAAAGTGCTTTATAAAAGAGAAAAAGGAAGCAAAGAACCACAAGGGCCAATGCTGTCAAAATAGAAACTTACTTTTACACTAGAAAAGGGAGAAGCAATCGCAGGGACCATTTATGTCATTTCTCCATACTTTTAAACAGAATACGCGTTTTTGTAACAAACTCTAACCGCCCAAACGGTTTTTCCCGCCTTTTCTCCCACAAACCCATTTCGCCAAAAATCCTAACCCCGCTCCTATATAACTCTCGAACTCGTTCACAACCCACTCCCCAATCATAAACGACCACGTGTCAATCCCTTATTGGCCAGAACACCTCACTACCCTCATCAAACGGCTATAATTAGCTCGCAAATGATCAAGGGCTAGGATTGAATGGAAGCTTCATGAATCTTTCCCCTCTCTTTCTATTCTCTATAAATAGCAGCTATAGGGCTCATTTTCCAGTTGTTGTTTTCTGTTTTAAATTTTCAATTTGTAATTCTCTCGTTTTAAGCATTTACTTTCAAAATTTTAAGCAATTTTCATTTAAGCACTTGTAATCTCTTTCTTTTTCCAATCTCGGTACTTCATTTACTGTGTAATAACAATTTAGTTTACATAGTTCCTTATTCTTTTGATTCAATTTAAGCAATTTTCATTAAATAAGCTCTAAATAAGCTAATCTAAGTTAATTACTCTAAATAAGCTCAAATTTAGTTACAATTCTGTTTTTAGACATACATTTACTCATTTGAATCATTTTGAATCAAAAGCATGATCACTTAAGGTTTGAGTTCGATTTTGGAAGCTACAAGGAGATATAAGCTTTTTAAAAGCTTATTCAAGGTTTAGAGGCTTGGTAGCCATTAGGAACACTTAAGTTTCTACTTTTGTAAATCGTAAGTTTGCTCCTGCATTCTGCAAAACTATGGTTTTCTTCTCTCAATTCCATTTTAGTATTTACATAGCTTATTCATTTAGCTTATTTAGTATTTTGTTTGCTTATTCTTGTGCTTAATCATGTTGCATTTAGCTTAGGGACAGCTTATAGTTGTCATTGTTTTAAGCTTTCTTAGTTAAAAAAAAAAACTCATCTAGATTTCTTTCTTGCTTTCTGTCATAATATGTAATAAACAAGTAGTAGAGTAATAGTTCTATTGCTTCTAATTAAGTGTAGGTTTTTAATGTATTCAATAGCGTAAGTAGGTGTGTTTTAGTAGAGAGTAGTAAAAAGTTTTGGCTTAATTAGTTTATAAATCCGCTTTTGAGCTCACTTGTTTTGGACAGTTACTATAAGGTAGTGTTTGGCATTAGATGTATTTGACTCTTAAAGTCAAAGTGTTTCTATCAAAGCTTTTCATTCAGCTGAGTTTAGTCATATAATAAAGTTTTACAAAGGTTTTAAGAGTTACATTGTTGAATTGCAAAACTTAGAGTTTAAAAAACCTTGTGCCAGCACCAGGGCATTTTAGATTGTGGAATATATTTTTAGTTTAAAGAGATTTAAAGCTTTTTAGAGTTTAAAGTTGTTAAAGCAAGTCTTAGATACATACATGTAGTTGGTTAAATAAGTTTTCATTGAAAGAGTTGAGCCTGCACTTGTACTTTAGGTCAATTGCACCAGCAACAACAGTATTAACTGTTGTTGCTACTCTATTTTATCATTATCTTTGGAGGCATCAAATATAGATTCTGGACTTTAGAATTTAGCATATTTTAGATTCCATTAGCTTAATTACTTGTCATCATTTAGGTTTTCAATTTTAAGCATTTACTCTAGCTTAATTTTCTGTCAAAAGTAGCTTATCAGCATTTTTGGATTTCAGCTATTTGCAAATTTTGAATTCTCAGTTTTAGTTGTAAATTTGAAAAAGTCTTTTACCTAGGTTAATTCAAGATAAGTAAAATAGCTCATTGTTAGAATTTCAGCTTTTGAGGCCTAAAAATAAGAAGTTTAGCTTAATAGGAAAAACTTATCTCAGGTTTAGCTTAAAACTTTGCATTTTTAAGTTCAATTTTCTTGTAATCTTGTTAATTCCTTGCTTACTTTCTTTTTAAAATCCCTAGTACACATTTTAGCATCAAGCGCATTTTTGTTTTTCATTTTCATTATAAATATCGCTCAATATAAGCCAAAATCTAAAAAGCTTACTAAAAGCTTAGTTACTGTAACAGTTAGAAGATTTCTTATTTTCAAGCTTATCCTGTTGTTAAAAGCCCAAAGTGACTTTGTTAAAGTTGTTAGGAATAAGCTAGTCTAATAAAAAGGGGTTTTTTTTGTAGTTTTAGTTTTTTTTCTGAATCTCACTTTTTAAACGCAAAAAAATAAGCTGGAATCGTAGGGTTTATTCTGTCATTTCTTAATAGTTCAAGGTTAGCCGTTTTAACTAGAGTGTAAATTTCCCATATTTTGCCCGCTTACCCTGTTCTTTCCTTTTTAGCATTTCCTACCCTGTCTTTCTTAGGACAAATAAAATAGAATTTTTCTTTAGGAAAAATCTAGTTTTATAAAAATTAGTTAAAAAGTATTTAATTGATAATTTTACGTGGTTCAATTAGGTCATATAATTTAGGACTTTTTGTGCTAATTTGATTTCTGCACCTTTTGTAAGTTTATTAAAACTATTTTTCTATATTTTTTCCAATTTAAATATGTATTTTCTAGGAAATTAAAATGAGATTTTAGTTTATATCTTTTTTTAGAAAATTCATAAAAAATAGAAAAAATAGTTGAAAAATTAAATTCTTTTTGCAATTATTTTCTTTTTAAATCTTGTATTTTTGGAAAAATAAAAAGTAAAATTTTAGTGATATTTTTAGAAAAAGATTATTTTTGGATTTTTTCATTAAACTTTAGAATTCATAAAAAATTCAAAAATAGATAAAAAATACCAATTTTTTTCCTAAAAATTTTCTTTTTATAATTTGTGGTATTTTTAAGTATAGAATTGTTAAATGTAGTGCCTTAGATTTTAAATTTCTTTTTGGCTCGCGTTTTTACTTTCGTGCATTTAAAATTTCGTTTGTTGATTTCATTGTTTTTGTTTGTGTATTTAATTTGTATCGAATAATCAAAAGTTCGAAATCCTTTATCATTCTTAAACTCGAATCCGAATTATTTCTAAAATTCTCAATTCACGATTTCGTTGGGACACGACCCGAGGAAAGTACTTCCCGGATAAAAATATACAAATTGTGTTTTCTTTAGTGAGATTTTTACCTTATATTTCTCTTGTTTGAGAAGTATTTTGGAAAGAATTCTTACGGGATTAATACTATAAGTGTATATAAATTTGCTTCAACCAAATTTTGGCGCCGCTGCCGGGGAGTCTGTTGACGATGGTTTGAGAATATTCGTTGGAAGTAGAGTTTCGAAGATCCTTCCTTGGAAGTTTTTTTGGCTTATTTTTGTATAAAAATATAAAAAGTTCATTAATTACGATTCCCTTATCGAATTAGTGTAAATGAAAAAATATAACATTTGGGATACTAGCTAGCCATCTTAAACATTTCCTATTACAACTAAACAAAGCGTGAAGTATATTGCGAGGTTCGACGGATCTTTAAGATTTCATATATAAGGTGAGTTTAGGTAAAAGTGATAGTACTCTTCTAAGTTTCTTTGCGGCTCGCTAAGCTTTTACGCTCACTTGGTGCGTTACTCTGGGAGAATTTATCCGTGAATTGAGCTTGTAATTAAACGAGTTACCAAAAAATATTTTGTTTTCATTCTTAATAAATACTAAAAAATTTGTAAATTTTCCCCAAAATAATCTTCTTTATCTCAAATTTTCTAGGTTATTTTCATAGTTGCATTGCGCAACTCGCATCCTCCCCCCCCCCCAACCCCACCCCCCCCCACTCCCCCCCCCCCCCCTTCTTTGGAATACACAATTCCAAGAAGAAGAAGTAATTGTCGCGATCTCGACACCAACAAGAGGCAAAATCCTCTCATTGGGATCCGATTCCAATGGCCGACAATCGAACAATGGCACCAAATGTTACAAGGAACCATCGTGGGGTATGAAGATGCGATTGTTGTTCCCACCGATCAATGCTAATAATTTCGGTTAAACAACCTTAAATCAATCTTGTGCAAAGCAACAAATTCACGGGGTAGACAAGATCCCACAATCACCTTCGATTTTTTAATAAGCGTCACTTCTAACGTTTAGACATCCAGAAGTTCGAAATCACTTCGGTTAAGCTTTTGGGCTTTTCCCTTTTTCTTAGACGGTGTATGCCCGAGCATTGGCTTTGACAAGAGATACTCCTGATCAATTCTCACATTATGGGACGACCTGGTTTCAAATTCATTTAAACCAATACTTCCCACATTCAAATAAACCACTTCTATCGGGAATGAGATCATTACTTTTTACAAAAAACCAATGACAGCCTTTAATGAAGCGCATGGGAACGTTTTAAAGGACTCCTTCGTCAATGTCCTCACCATGGCTTTTCGGAACTCCACCAACTCGATACTTTTTACAACTCTTTGAATTCAAACGATCAAGATGCCTTAGATTCTGCAGCAGGTGGCAATTTCTTAGACAAGATGCCTCAAGAAGGTTTAGCAATTATTGAAAGCAAGTCAAAAGTTTGTTATTATAGAAGTAGTGCTATGATTCAAGTAGTAGAGTTCGGATGCTCCTCTTTCTAATTCTTCACTTTCCAATAATTCTTTCGATTATGCAAAAACAAATAGCCGCTTCTCTCGAGGATAATAATGACATTCAGATGAAACCAAAATGATTGAATCAATGAAAAGCTTTTAGTTGTACTTCTCATGCAGTCCCGTCAAAGCAGTTGAGGAAAGGGGTGGTACCACCTTTTCGGTAACAATCATAGTTATAATGTGTGCCCAATGACTAGAGGAGGTTTGAGTACCCCGGGGGTTTATCATGATAATTTCCACAATTGCAAACAAACCGCTTTTTTCGGTTGGTAATTTTGTTCAAAATGGAAATTCCGGGTGGTACGTACTCTCCAAACTTAGCAAACCAAATGAGTCCACCAGGATTAAGTCAACCCAACCCCAAGCTTCTAGACCTAAACCAAGATATAATGGGATATCAAGGGTTTCATGGGAATAGAAATGCTAAACCAAACCCACTATCAAGTTATTCAAGGAGCTAACTCGGGCTTATCACAACTAGCTCATGCTTATCAAGCCCGAAGTAACACAAGCTTCGATGTTACTCTAGGTTTGAGGCCTACACAAATGCAAATATGCTACTTTGAATAATTGCAAAAGAATTTGTATGAGTTCAATAAGGAGTGCAAACAGATTTTCAAAATGATCAAAGGAATTTTCAGAATATGATGTTAACATGTTTCAAAATCAAAATGGGAAATAACAATGCATCAAGTCAGGAACTTTTACCCAGTAATACCTTCACAAACCCCAAGGTGTGAAGTAGAGCCTTTTCGACTCGAAGCGGAACTTTCTTACACACCGGTTCACCAATCCACCTCCTCTTTATGGATGTTAATGAACTTTGATGAGAGGAACCGAGGTGACCAAGGATAAGGGTGCTACCAAAGCACCAAAGACATCCAGCCTACGGTTATTCAAAGTCTCTTGATCAGTTAAGCAGCGGTGGGCAGTCCAATTTCTCTGAGCCTTCTTTGATCAAGTTGATAATTCCTCCACCATCAAAAGAACACTTTAAGTGACCCAGTCTCCATATCCTTCTAGGGTAGGCATGGAAAAGAAAGGTGAAAATTGTATACGTGCAAATCAAAGTTGTGGAAATGCTCAAAAATGATTCATTGTGGACATTACGTTAGCGGATGCTTTGATTGTTAATGCCAATAGTATAAAAGATGTTAAAAAGCTTGTTGTCAAACAAAGAAAAGTTAAATGAGATGGCAAAGACACCAATGAATGCTAATTGTTCCGCGGTCATTCTCAAAAAGCTTCCCGAAAAGCTTGGTGACCCAGGACGATTTCTCATTCCTTGTGATTTTGGGGAGTTTGTCTCAGTTTGATAAATCACTTGGCACTAGCTCGATTTAGGTGCAAGAATCAATCTCATTAGCCCCTGTCTATTTGGAAGAAACTTGGGACTTCATGACCTTATCAAGTACTAGAATTGGTTTTAGAATTAGCCGATTTTTCCGAACAATTCTAAACCCCTTGGGATAGCGAATATGTGTTCGTGGAGGTCGGGGAAAATTCTACTTCCCGGTCGAGAAACTAAAGCATGACAAAAATACAAGGTATAGACATACAATGCCATGAAAATACCCAAACATAACATCAAAATCTAAAAGGCCTTTGACATTTTAAATGAAGGCAGTTCACGCCAAAGTCAAGACATGAAAGTATCCAAACTCCCTAACAGCGCAAACAAATAATCAGTCAACAATCCAATTCAAATAAACGAAGACTAGATAATCTTAGCTTCGCCATGCTGCCTACGGTTCATCTAGCCACTTTTCTTAACTTTCATCTCAACCTGCTGAATACCTAAAAATGATGCTTATACGTCAACATAATGGTTGGTGAGAAACATAGATTTTCAAACACACATATCGAATCCTTTTCCAAAACAATTTATCCAATTACTGTGATTATAAAACAATACAATTACTGCATGACAATTATGCTGCTAACATACAAGCTAACATGAATTTCAAATCCACAATCTCAACACAATTGGGTAGGCGTACCCATCCACTCCCTCGTACCATAATCCATAATCGATTGTCCCTTGGCATGACCAACACAGTTCATGCCAGAAATCCACATCACATAACATGTTGCACATAACGCATATTAGTACATAATAGTCCATGCATTTACACTAACACATAATCACAGCAATTTAAAACTCATTTCAACACTTGCATCATTTCCATCCCAAGTTTAAAACGCAATAAAAAGTGGGACTATGTAACTCACCTGAATGCTCACAACGCAGCTTCCAATTCCTATATCGCAACTATACAAACAAATAAACACGGTTACACGCGACCAAGCTAAAAGCTCTAGTCCATGTAACTCACACATGATGGATGTCTAAGGGTTTGATTAACCTCCATGGGTCACCCCGACACCATGCCCAACCTTAACCATTTCATTTACACATTACACTAGTTACTTACAATTTACTCAGAATTGCAGAATTTTAGTGTATCTTTACGCATATAAAAACCCTACTTGCTGACCTCCATAATTCATACCAAAAATCATCTATGTTCCTTTATGTGTTTACTAACTACCATGTGATTTCCAAGTACTCATTACATGTGTACGATTCAAATAAAATCAAACTTCAAAACTGTCCCAATTCGGATCTGATCGCACACTAAAATGTTTGACCTTTCTAACCATACTTAGGAAACTAATTAGAGGCTAATTTTCTCAAGGAAATTAAAAGACATATAGAACTTGACTTCTGTGTTTTGGCTAACCTTAATTCGAATTTTAAGTAAGGGTTTTACCTCTCTAATTCTGACCTAAATCTGACCCGTATTTACTGTTTTGACAACTTTTCTTGAAACCAACATTTTAAACCAACTTCCAGAACTTGCAAAATGATTCCGAGGACAGACCTTTTTGAAAAATAGACTCTTTGAAATATAATTTAGGCTTTTGAATCATATCAAAACATGTTTCTATCATTAAGATATCATCAGTTGAACACAGACCTAAAATCTGCTCAACTCTAAATCATAAATTAACTCAAACCCTAACATACTACATGCATGATCACAACCCTAATCCATTACTAATCACCATAGCATCATTAAATTTCAAATATTTTCTGTATTTTAATGAAACCCTAGATCCATTGTTGATTTTGTTACATGAATATACAAATCTAACTAAGAAGAACACACTTACCTTGATTACTAGCACCTAAACCACAACTCTTGAATGTTTCTTGGATCCAAAAGTGAAAATCAACTCCTTATGGTTTTGAGGGGCTGAGATCATACACATACAAGAGGGGAAGGGGAAGGGAATAACTAGGTTTCTTTATATTTAACCCTAGAGAGTCCTTATCCTTTCCTAATTGCAATTTGACTAAAAATAAAACTCCTAACCTATCCTAAACCCTATAACCGGTCGTTCCCCCCCCCCCCTTAAATACATATATTTATTATTTTTTATTTTATTATTAATTAACTAATTACTTTTTGTTAAAATTCCTTTGAACCCATATTTTTAAACTTTGAGGACAAAGTTTCATTTATTTGGGAAGGATATCTTCGATATTGACTGCACTTCACAACGCACCTTGTATGAATCTTTTTAATTACCTTTTTGTGAAAAAGTGAGAAATTATAAACTTTTTGCTTACAAAAAGCTCAAAAAAGCTTAGTTGAAGAGAAAAACACCCACTTATTGAGTACCGTTGGTAGAAATATAGGAGTTAAATTTTGACTTGACCGGGGAAAATGCCAGCTAGTTCTTTAACCTACTTTTTTGGTAGGCCAAGCTTACACAAATCCCTATTGACTTTGGATTTTAAAATGTGAAGAAAACCAAAAATGATGTAGTTATATAAAGTTAATTTGTTGTAAGAAGCAAGGTTTATCTGAAAACCAACAGCTAAAATTAATAGATTAGTGTCGTTTTACTCCCATCAGCTCTTTAACCCACTTATCATGACGTGCTCTTATTAAATTTAGCTAAGTCAACAATGTCTTCAGAAAAGTCTTATATTTTGAAAAAAAGAATTCCATATATAATAATGTTAAGTAAGATTTTTTGGGTTTCAAATTTATAAGATATATTCTAAAATGAAATCTTTTCCATTCATAAAAAGATAAATATAAAAAGAATGCAATGAAGCCATTTATAATGCAAAAGCATTATTTTTCGTCGCCCAATGAAGCCTTCGCAAAAATAGGAATAATAAAGCTAAATGTGTAGTTTAATCGTTGGCGTATCCAGGTTGACGAGAAAGACTCGGATGGGAGGTCGCAACGAAGGAATAAAACTATGTACGTGGATCAAGGTTCGTAAGCATCATCACTAGGAGCGCGCCTAGGTGATGATTCAACTAAAAGGGACTTGGATTCTAGCTTCGTAGAAAAGGTGTTGACGCGATAACCCACAAACTGTTAGCAGCGGAGTGGGGGTTCGAACTAAAACACCGGTTGTTGTTGCTATATCCTATTTGGGAAAAGCCTCAGTAGGGTTCGAACTAAGAAACAAACATTCCATTGGCAAAAAGAAAAAATAATTATAGTACAATGGAAAATAAAAAGAATGTTAAAAATTCATTTTCTCCAAATCAATATTTAAAGTTTTGTTTCCAAATTCTCTTTTTGTAGCTTATGAGTCGAGGTTTATCTATGTTAATAACAGTTGAGCTCACCAGGCTTTATTTGTAAAAGCTTAGAATGAAATTCAACTATGAGATAGAATTGATCTATGTGAGTTAAAAAGAGTGCACACCTCGTAATCATTAATTTAATCTGGAGTGAAAAGTTCACAAGTTATAAGTTTAAAAGAGCGTTAATCATTTGACATATATTGACATGAACTTGTTTATTAGCTTTGTTTAGTCTAGTGACAAGTCAAGAAAGACTAATTTATTCCTCTTTTGTTGCTCTATTAATCGGGAGTGGGGGTTGTGTTGGTGGGGGGGGGTTTTGTTGGGTGTGGGTGGGGTGGGGGGTAGTAAGCCTATTTCAATGAGCCTAAAAGTTGCAAACTTGCAATGATTGCCATTAATGTGTTTCCATGGGATTAAATGTTGAGAAAAGCTTAAATTGAATTTTAAAAGGTGATTCATAAAAGATTTTAACAAGGGCATTTTGGAAACTTGTTAGTTTACAAAGTGTACACTTCATAACATTGCGTGAGGACACGGCAATCCTTTAGTTTGGGGAATTTTGATATTTGCTTAATTGTATATGTAAATTACCCGGGATTTTGCCAAATAAAAGCCATAAAAATGCCAAAAGAATAGAAAAAGTGTGCTTTTGTGTCTAATTGTGCAGGAAAGGATAAAAAAGACAAAAAGAAGAAAAACGATAAAAAACCGACAAAGAACGAAAGAGACAAGAAAAAGAGTGAAGAAACAGCCAGAAATCAAAAGCCGGATCAGCCCGACACAGCAAGAAAGGCAGTCAAAGGTCAAAGGAATAAAGCCAAGGACCAATTATGACAAGCTTTCAAAGTTCAAAGGCTTATTTGAAGTTTTAGAGTTCAAAGGACCAAGATTGCAAAATAAGAAAAGTGCTTTATTAAAGAAGAAAAAGAAGAATGGAAACACAAGGGCCAAAACTGCCATTTTCAAACTTCCTTTTACACTACAAAAGGATGGGGTGAATCGCAGGGACTAAAAGTGCACATCTTCCATAGTTCAAAACAGAAAACGCGGCATTATAACAACCTCCAACCGCCTAACCAATTTTCCCGCCAAATTTACACACAAACCCAAATCGCGTTTTCCGCCCACCACCGCTCTCTCTAAACAATCAAATTCGTTCATAAGCCCTCCCCAATCACAAGCAAACACGTGGCATAACCTAATTGGTCTAAACACCTCATCACTCCAATCCAACGGCCATAAATTGTTTTAAAATGATCTACGGCCAAGATTGAATGGAAGCTTCACGAATTTCTCACTCCTCTTCATCTATTCTCTATAAATAGAGCTGTTAGGGTTCAGTTTTCAGTTGTTGTTTTTACTTTAATTTTCAGTTTTATAATTTCCTTCAATATTAAGCAATTTTCTTTCAAGTCTTTTAAATAGCTTTAAAGCACTTGTACGTTCATTCTCTAAGCTTGTACTCTATCATTTTAGTAATATCAATCCAGTTTCAAAGTTTCCTTTGGTTCCCCCCTTGTGTTTTCAATTTACAATCGAATTTTATATCAAATAAGCTCTAAATAAGCTCGTTTGAGCTTATTACTGTTCAATAGCTCAATTTCAGTCAAACTTTACTCTTAAGCAATTCATTTACTCTTTATAATCAATTTACATCAAATCATGTCCATTTGAGTTCATTTGATTCAAGTTTGAAGGTTCAAAGAAGAAATAAGCTAGTTATAGCTTATTGAGCTTATTGCTGAGGTCTAGAGGCAAGGTGCTATTAGGTTCAAGCTTTATAAGCCACTCACTCTACAAGAGTGGCTTAAGTGCTGAGACAACACCATTACAGGTTTTACTTTCTCAAATCCAATTTAGCATTTTTTAGCTTATTACAAATTTCTTTCTCCTATGAATTCTAAAGCTCAATCCTGTTTCATTTAGCTAGGACAGCTTATAGATGTAATAGTTTTAAGTTTACTTAGGTTAAAATCAAGTTAGTTTCTTATTTTCACATTCTGTCATAAAATCTAGTAGTATAAGCCTATTAGAGAAACTAGCCTATTTTCATTAATAAGCTGTAACTTTTACTGTTCAAATAGCTTAATTAGGTAATTCTAAGTAGAAGTAGATAAAAGTTTTTAGCTGAATTAGTTTTTAAATAAGTTTTAAGTTCAAATTAGCTTTGACAGTCAATATAAAGGAGTGTTTGGATAAATGCTTGTTTGACTCTTTAAGTCAAAAGCTTTGTGTCTATTCTTCTTAAATAGCTAAGTTTAGTCATATTAGAAGGTGTTACAAAGGTTTTAGTAATAAGTATGTAGATTTAAAAAGATTAGAGTTAAAAAACTTAGATTTTGCACCAGGAGGGGAGGACAGTTATCATGTTGTTATAAAGATTTATGAAAGGCATGAGTCAAATTCAGTTTATAGACTTTAGTTGAGTAGTGTAAGTTTGGTTGCAAGTAAATAGTAAGAGAATGAAAGTTTAGTAAAGGCTTTTAGCTTGCATTTCTGTTGTTTACCAACTGCATCAGCAAACAGCAGTTCTAACTGCTGTTGCTTTGGATATTTTTTTTTTAAGTCACTTTTAGAATTTGAAAATAGGAAGTAGAACTTATATCTTAGCATAATAATAGAACTCCATTTACTGAACCTAGATAAGCTTCTAAGTTTCATTTTAAGTTCTTAAGTCTAGCTTATTTTTCTTGAGAAAAGCAGTATAACAGTGCATTAGAGTTAGCTTAACTTTCTTATTTGATCTCTTATTTTGAGTTGGAATTTTTAGAAACCTTTTACCTAGGTTAGTTCAAGGTAGTTAGTGTAACTGATTATCCAAGTTTCAGCTTGTAAAGTTCAAAAATAAGCTTTCTAGCTTATTTGAAAAAAGTTTAAAAACAGTTTCAGTAAACCTTGCACTTTTCCATCTTCATTTTCTTTCTAAATTTGTTAAAACTAGGTAAATTTTAGTTTAAATCCATTTAATACACATCTTAAGCATTTCATAGTTTCTTTTAGTTTGAGATTTCATCAAGTAATAAGCTCTTAATAGGCTAAAATCCAAAAAGCTTGTTAAATAGGAACTTACTGTAACAGCTTTACATTTGCTTATTTTCTAGCTTATTCTGTGGTTAAAAGTGAAAAGTGTTTTTGTTAATGTTGTTTAGAATAAGCTGTTTGACAAGTTTGTAGTTTTAAGTTTTTGCTGAATCTTATTTTTTTAATAAGCCAAAAATAAGCCACAAGCGTAGGGTCTATTTTGTATTTCTCTCATAGTTCAAGGGCACTAGTTTCTACTGCAGTGTAAATTTCATAATATTAGCCCGCCTACCTTCTAGTTTCATTTCTTTCAATTTCTACCCTGTCTTTTATAAGAAATAAAAAGAATTAAAATTTTAGAAAATAGTTTTATAAAATTAGGGTTTGGTTTTAATAAATAAAATTAGAGCTCAATTAGATCATAAAAATTGGGGCTTTTTGTGTCTTTAAATTTCTGCACCTTTGAAGTTTATAAAAACCATTTTTCTATATTTTTCCAATTAAATTTGTATTTTCTAGAAATTAAAATAGACTTTAGTGAATTACTTTTTCTTAGAAAATTCATAAAAAATTCAAAAATAGTTAAAAAAATTCCAATTCTTTTTCCTAAAATTTTCATTTTAAATTCGTGATTTTTAGGTATAAAATTTGTTAAAAGTTGTGTCTTAATTTTAAATTTCAGTTTTAGCT
This sequence comes from Tanacetum coccineum, assembly GCA_026074375.1. Classification (NCBI taxonomy): domain Eukaryota; kingdom Viridiplantae; phylum Streptophyta; class Magnoliopsida; order Asterales; family Asteraceae; genus Tanacetum; species Tanacetum coccineum. The sequence continues at coordinate 17,850 of BQNB010086983.1, forward strand.
CGCATTATTAAGTTTTTTTTGCATTAAATTTCCGTACCATTTCGTTGTTTTTAGTTTGTGCTATTAAACTTTGTAGTGTAATCAACAATTCAAAAGTCTTTTATCATTCTTGACTCGAATCCGAATATTAAAAATTCTCAATTCACGATTTCGTTGGGACACGACCCGAGAAAAGTACTTCCCGGATAAAAATATACGAATTGTGTTTTCTTTAGTGAGATTTTTACCTTATATTTCTCTTGTTTGAGAAGTATTTTGGAAAGGAATTCTTACGAGATTAATACTATAAGTGTATTAAATTTGTTTTGCTAGAACCAAATTTTGGCGCCGTTGCCGGGGAGATCGTGAACGATTGTTGAAGAATATTCGTTGAAGTAGAGTTTTGAAGATCCTTCCTTTGGAAGTTATTTTGCTATTTTTGTATAAAAATATAAAAAGTTCATTAATTCGATTCCTATCGAATTTTTAAAAAAAATATATATAATAAAACTTGGATACTAGCTTATCCATCTTAACCATTCCAAAACCAAACAAATAAACAAATCGTGAAGTACTGTGCGAGGTACGACGGACCTTTAAGTTACAAACTAAAGGGGGAGTTTAAATGGGAAAAATGACATAGCTACTCTCTAAGTAGTCATTGCGGCTACGCTAAGCCTTTTCCGCTCACAATCGTGATAATCTTGAGACTTAATCGTGAAGCTTGTAATAAACGATTACCAAAAATATTTTTGTTTTCATTCTTAATAAAAACTAAAAAATTTAATTTTCCCCAAAAAGAATCTTCTCGTATCTCAAATTCTTTATGTATTATGCGGAAAAGCTAAAAATATTCTTCTTATTCCTCTTATTTGTTTAATTCTCATTTTCTTTATCCTCTATAATGTTTAATTCTTATGGCGCCTAATCGTTCAAAATCCCGTTATGCAATCAAAGAGTGTTCAACTTGTGGAAGTTGGTACACTAAAGAGTGTTGTTCGATAGGAAATCTTAATGACCAAATCATTGTTCCCGTGCCCGACTCTTCTCAGCATTGTGCGGTATGTGGAACCCCGGTCGATGGTCCGTATTGTCATGGATGTACTCTTATACGTATGAAATTTGAAAAAGATTTGTTTTACATTTGTGTTGATAATGGGTTTTCCAAAATTTTCAAGAGACTTTCCGAGTCCTCCAATGACAATACCAAACGTTTTAATGCTCCTCATCGCCAAGCGTTGTAGATTCAATGACCCCGGTGTTAAATATTTCACAAACCCTCCACATTCGATCATAATTTGTTTGTATGAGTGCGGTGATTCATTAAATGGGATTTTTTGTCAACAATGCCATTTGTCAATTTTGGTGGAAAAGGGTGCTCATTTCGTTTACAAATTGGTCCAGCCAAAAGATCCGATCATTATTTGAGCCGGAATCAGTGCGATAATTATCGAAATTTTGATTGTTTCCCACATGATTTACAACTCTATTCCCACAACAATATCATTGTTTGAAAACTGTGGGGGCCTCATGAGACTTAACAATGTCAGCCGAGAACCAAGAGTATTTTATTCTCCATTCTTCGTTTTTGACCAATTGCAACCCCCAACAGTTTATTTTCTGATGGGTATCAACATCCTCCGTGCATATGGAAATGCTAACATGCTCAAACGATCTTATTGAATCTATGCAAACCTTCTTGAAGAAGTATGATCACATACCCTCATAAAAAAAGAGCATCAAGTTATTCTTGCTGAGGAGAAATTTTGAAGATCAAACAATTGTGGGAAGAAAGCAAACTCAACCAGAGTTGTGCAAAATTGTGCAAAGTCTTCTTACGATTTACAAATCCTTAATGAAATTCAACCACTCGACATGAAACGTTAACCAAATCTAGAAAGACAAGAAGAGAAAGAATTGCGGAAACTGCTTGCTTGAGAAAGACTCAAAAAGCTAATCAAGTCTTAATGAAGTCAAATCTTCTAACATGAAATGAAATCCAAGATTTGAAGATTCAGAAGCAGCAATGTTAGAAAAATGAAAGAATGGATAATGAGTTAGGATAAGAGAATATCGAAAGGAGGAGGATCCATAATTGATTATAGGAGAAATGTGAAGATAAATTTAATGAGCTTAAGGATAAATTCAATGGTTTAAGCATTGAATTCAAAAATCACACAAGAACAAAAAGCTTAGAGAATCAGAAGCGAAGAGCTCAAAGCGTAAGATTATCAATTGACGTTGATGACGATGATTTGGGAGTTTATCCGGTTCATATTCCTGAATACAGAATTCACATTCCCGTACTCGAAAACGAAGAGCCTACGGATCACTAATAATGGGAGACGGCATATTAACACTAACTCTGGAAATTGAACATTAGTGTTGAGACCCTTGTTTCAAACCCAAGTGAGTCCGATGACTTTAGTTTGGGGGAGTGTGATTTGTTCGACATTGATGATTCATATTATGAGAAGTCCACAAGTAGACTTGCTCATCTTGTTCCACTTTCTCCGGAAATCGTTGAAGATTTGTGTGTCGATGAACGATGATATCGAGCTACGATGACGATTATGATGACGATTTCTCTGGATTGTGTTGAAGTGAGGATGAAGGAGGAGAGATTGATCTCGACATTTCTAAGATCGTTGACATTTCTCTTCGGGAGAAATTAGTCGAAAGTTATCTTTTAATTGAAAAGATTAACGCTTTTAGTCTCTCTCCTCCTATTCCGATTTCTCCAACAAATTACCCCTCCTCTACTATCCCCGTTGTGGATTTTGATTTACCTTTAGAGGAGGCGGATTTGCTTAGTTTTTCGGATAACTCGATAACACGGGGTATCGAGAGTGACCATGACTCGGAGGAGGACACTACGTCCATTGATGATTTACCCCTTGATGACTCGATAATTCTTCCCGAGTATGAGTCATTTTCTTTTGATGATGAGCCCGTGATGGCTGAAGTTAATGTTTTTGACGGAAAAATATTAAACACAAAACAAGCGAACTTTTCTACCCGGGTAATAGGTGAAAATGATGTTTTAGATGAAGAGGAAGATATCTTCACATTCACTACCCGAACATTTTTACCATTTGTCACCTATCCTGAGGTTTTACCCGCATCTTACTCCATGGGGAGTGAAGATAAAGTTTTTAATCCGGTATTTTGTATAAGATGCTTTTAAGGATAAGAGTTCAAAAGAGTTAGCTCCATCTAAAAGCATCTTTTGCCTCTTGGATGGTTTGACCCAACCCCACCACCCTTAATGACCTTAACAGTTACCAATGCAATTTTCGGGTTCATCATTTTCACTCTTGAAAATCTTTCTAAAAAGTTTTTTTGAACCCAATCAAAATGGCATTGTTATATCTTTTATCCTAGTTTGGGGAGGTTTTCACCTTTGGAGGTTTCTATCACCCATTGCTATTAGACCACCATAAAAACCTAGTTTGGGGAAAGAGTCAACGAAGGGACCTATAATCAACAAGCGCTTCGTGGGGCACCCCATGCTATCCTTTTATTCTTTTCATTTCTTTCTATTTTCTTTGCTCCCCAAGGAAAATTAATTCGGGGGCGGTATAGCTTGTACCTCGGTTAGCAAAAACTAAGCCGGTTTTAGAGATGTTTTTGAAGCTAACAATGTAAAAGAAAGAGGAAGCTTGTTCTTTTTCTCTTGTTGGTTGTTTGTGATTTTTGTCTAGGTTTTCCGGATTTTGGAAGCTTCATGGTTCAATATTGTGGAAGGACAAAGCAATTCCCACAATTTCCATCGATGGTCTCCAATCTTCTCTTCATAATTAAGGAAATCTCTTATCCTTGTTCTTTGTCGAACTAACATCTATTCTTTTGGCAAGACCTTAGAATTCTTGTTAAAGATTCCTTTTGACCCTTATTTTTTTTAAACTTTGAGGACAAAGTTTCATTTTATTTTGGGGAAGGATATCTTCGATATTGACTTGCACTTCACGCAACCTTGTTTGAATCTTTTTGAATTGCTTTTTGAGAAAAACAAGAAAAGCTCAAAAGAAGCTTAAGTTTGGAAAAAACACCTCTTTTTGGTAGTCCGTTGGTGAGAAATAGGAGTTAATTTTGACTTGACAGGGTGAAAAATGCCCTAGCTAGTTCTTTAACCTACTTGACCGGGTGAAAAATGCCCTAGCTAGTTCTTTAACCTACCTTTTGTGGGGCCAAGCTTTCACAAATCCTATTGCTTTGGATTTTAAAATGTGAAGAACAAGAAATGATGTAGTTAAATATAAGTGTATTTGCTTAAGCAAGGTTTATTTGGAAAACCTAAAGCTTATATGAATGATTTGTGTCTTTTTACTCCCACAAGCTCTTAACACACCTAATCATACGTGCTCTTTTTAATTTAGCTAAGTCAACCAATGTCTTTAGAAAAAGTCTTGCATTTTGAAAATAATTCATGTAAGTAAGATTTTTGGTTTCAAATTTATAAGTTGATTTTCTAAAGTGAAATTTTTCCATTCATCAAAAAGATAATTATAAAAAGAATGCCAATGAAGCATTTCTAATGCAAAAGCATTATTTTTCGTGCCAATGAAGCATTCGCAAAAATTAAATAGAATATAATGTATATCGTAGTTATTAATCAGTTGGCGTATCCTGTTGAGAGAAATGACTCGGATGGGGTCGCGCAACTAAGGATTTATATAACTATGTTATAAGTAGGATCAAGGGTTCGTAGGCATTCATCACTTAGGGTGCTGCGGCCTAGGTGATGATTGCAAACTAAGGACTTTGGATTCTAGGCTTTGTGGAAAAGGTGTTGTAGCGATAACCCACAAACGTTAGCAGCGGACGTGGGGTTAGACTAAGAACACCCCGGTTGTTGTTGCGATATCCCCCCCCCCCCCCCCCCCCCCCCACCCCCTTATTTAGGAGAAAGGGCCAAGTTGGGGTTCGAACTAAGACCAACATTCCTATTGCAAAAGAAAAAAAAATATATTATAGTATATTGAAACATAAAAAGAATGGTTAAAAATTTCATTTTCTCAAATCATTTATAAGTTTTGTTTCCGAAATCTCTTTTAGCTTTGTTTGGTCTGAGATTTATCTATGTTATATTTACATTTGAGCTCACAAGGCTTATTTGTAAAAGCATAGGTGAATTTCAAACTATGAAGATAAATGATCTATGGTTGAGTTAAAAAAGAGTACACACATCTTAATCATTTTTATTCCCGGAGTGAAATCAGTTCACAAGTTGTAAGTATCAAAGCTTATAACTTGGACTTATAGTTGACAATGATCTTGTTTATAGCTTTGCTTAGTCTAGTGAAAAGTCAAGGATGACGTTTTTTCCTCTTTTGTGCTTCTATTAATCGGGGAGGAGTAGCCTATTTCGATGAGCCTAAAGTTTTTGCAAACTTGCAATGATCTGCATTATGGGTTTCCTAGAATTAATTGTTGAGTAAATGTGAAAGTTGTTTAAAAGGTGATTAATAAAAGGTTCCTAACAAGGGCATTTTGGAACTTCTTAGTTTACAAAGTGTTACACTTATAACATTGCGTGAGACAACGGCAATTCTTTGTTTGGGGAATTTTGATATTTGCTTAATTGTATATGTAAATTACTGGGATTTTGTCCAAATAAAAAGCCAAATAAAATGCCAAAGAATAGAAAAAGTGTGCTTTTGTGTCCAATTGTGCAGGGACAAGGTTTAAAAAGACAAAAAAGAAAGCAAAAAAACAGTTCAAAAACGACCAAGAAGAAACAAGAAATGACAAAGACAAGAGCAAAGGGTGAAAGAATTTCACAAGCGGATCAGCCCGACACAGAAAGAAGGAAAAGTCAAAGACCCCTATATATAAGTCATAGGACTGATGTAAGTGACAAGCTATCAAAGTTTTGAAGGATTACTTTGGAAGTTTTTAAAGAATCAAGGTCAAAGTTTGCCAAAGAGAAAAGTTGTTTATTAAAGAAAGATAGAGAGAAAGAACCACAAGGGCCAATGTTGTCAACCTGAAACCTTCTTTATAACTAGAAAAGACGGGGTGCAATCACAGGGACGAGTATTGCCAACACTCCAAACTTTTTGAACTGAACCCGCTTTTATCGTAACAACCCTAACAGCCTAACAAACCTAACAGATTTTTCACGCCCACCCATAATTTTACACAACCCAACTTAGATTTTTCCCATCCCCGCTTCTATATAACTCCCAGCCTGCTCATCACACCCTTCTCCAATCACAAACCTTACGTGGCCAACACCCTTAATTGGTTTCTGGACACGTCATCTCCCTAATCCAACGGCCTCAATCAACTCATAAAAGTTCATGGTCTGAGATTTAAAGGATTATTCTAGAATTCTCACCCCTCTCTTCACCAATCCTCTATAAATAGCAGTTGTAAAGTTCATTTTTCAGTGGTTGAATTCGTTTTTAAATTTTTACTTTGTAATTTTCCAATTTTAAGCAATTGTATTTCCAAGTTTTTAGCAAATTCGTCTTAAGCTCTTGTATTCTCTTCTTTCCTTTGTACTTCATCATTTGTGAAATATCAATTTAGTTTACAAGTATTTGTTCATTTTGTTTTCAAGTTTAAGCCGATTTTATCAAATAAGCTCTCAATAAGCTCAATTGAGCTTATTGCTTCTCATAAGCTCAATTTTAGTCAAATTTTGTTGTTTAAGCTTTCTTTTACTCATTGTAGCTCATTCACATCAAAAGTCATGATTACCTAAGTGTTTTGAGTTCATTTTCAAGCAACAAGGAGAAATAAGCTTCTATATAGCCTAATTGAGCTTTTATTTTAAGCTGGTTTAGAGGCTTTGGAACGCCACTTAGGTTCATTATTTTGAGGCCTCTCACTCACAAGAGTGGCCCTAGTCTGAGACTCCATAACATTTCAGGTTATCTATTTTTAGTTTCAATTTTTAGCTTTAAATATTTGCTTATTCATTTGCTTATTTTATTGTTAGTTTGCTTTATTTCTTCTATGGATCATGGTTGTTGAGGTTCTGTATTAAGCTGTTTTAAGTTTAATTAGAATAGGAATTTGGATAATCATTACTTTCATACATTTGTCATATTAGTAATAGTATAAGCTCATAGAGTAACTAGCTCTTTATCACTAATAAGCTAGTACTTTTATAGCTCAATTAGCTTAAGTAGGTGAAAATTAATAGAAGTAGATAAAAAGTTTCATCTGTTTTAGTCTTAAATCAGTTTTTGATTGAATTTAGGTTTGGACAGTCACTTAAAGGAGTGTTTGGTAAAAGCTTACTTTGACTCCTAAAGTCAACCATCCTTTGTCAAAACCTTTCATCTAGTTGAGTTAGGTTAAGTAACAAAGATTTAAGCTGGTTTCAAAAGTTAGTTATTTGAATTCCAAAGTTTAGAGTTTAAAAACCTATTTATAGAACCAGGGAAATTTTTCTGTTTAAGTAGTGTAGACTTGATGAATTTACAAGCATTTAAAATCTCATTTAGTTAATTTAGTTGTTAATGATATAGTCACTTGATCATGAGTTTTAAAATTAAAGTTTAGCTTGTATAGAATCATAATGCCATTTGCATCAGCATTGCATTTCATATCAGCATAGGTTTTGCCAATTTTCACTTTTAGTTTCTCATTTCCTTGTGAAGTTTTAGAAATCCTTTTACCTAAGTAGAATTTAGATTGCTAGAGTAGCTTATTTCCAAAATCTCAGCATTTAAAGTTCAAAAATAAGCATTTTAGTTTACTTTAAAAAAGCTCAAAAACAGTTAATAAAAACTTAGCACTTTCTCATCTTAATTTTCTTTCTAAATTTGTTAAGAATAGGGTAATTTTAGTTTAAATTCTTTTAAAACACATCTTAAGCTACAATAAGCTCCTTTTGTTTTTAATTTTCATCTAGTAATAAGCTCAAAATAAGCCAAAAAATAAATCCCAATTCTATTGTTAAACACATACTTTCTGTAATAGGGAATTAGATGCTTATTTTCTAGCTTATTCTGTGGATAAAAGTGAAAAGTCCTTTGTTAAAGTGTGTAGATAATAGCTCTTTAAGCAGTTTCTGTAGTTTTAAAGTTTTTTCTGTAAACATTTTTGTAAGCAAAGATAAGCTGGGAAATGCAAAGGTCTGTTTTGTACTTTTCTTAAACTTCAAGGTTACCCGTTTCTATTGTAGTGTAAATTTACTAAAGTTTGCCCGCCTACCCTGTTATTTCATTTCTTTCAATTTCTACCCTGTCTTTCCTAGTTAAATAAAAAAATTAATATTTTTGTTAATAGTTTTATTAAAATTAGGGTTCATAGTTTAATTGAACAAATTAGGTATCAATTAGCTTTTAAAAATTAGGGCTTTTTGTCCTATTCGATTTTTGCACTATTGTAGCATCTTAAAACCATTTTTCTATATTTTTATCATTAAATTTGTATTTTTCTAGCAATTAAAATAGATTTAGTGTATTACTTTTTTTATAAAATTCATAAAAAAATTCAAAAAATAGTTAAAAATTCTAATTCTCATAAAAAATTCAAAAATACATAAAAAATTCCATTTCTTTTTCTTAAAATTTTCATTTTAAATTTGTGATTTTTAGGTATAAAATTTGTTAAACGTATTGTGACGTTCCGTACATTTAAATTTTGTGCTAGTTAATTGTTTTTAATTCATGCTATTATATTTTGTAGTGTAATCAAAAATTCAAAAATTCCTTTATCATTCTTAGCTCGAATCCGAATTATTCCTAAATTCTCAATTCACGATTTCGTTGGGACACGACCCGAGGAAAAGTACTTCCCGGATAAAAATATACGAATTGTGTTTTCTCTTGTGAGATTTTTACCTTATATTTCTCTTGTTTGAGAAGTATTTTGGAAGGAATTCTTACGGGATTAATACTATATAAGTGTATTAAATTTGTTTTGCTAGAACCAGGACCAACTATGGAGGAGTACATGAGAAAGACCCGATAGGATTATGGCTTAGGGATTGTTAGGCCAAAATTTGATAAAGATGCTAAATTTGAAGTGAATGGTCAATTTCTTAAGGAATTTTATGATAATACTTTCAGTGAATCAGAAAATAAGGATGCAAATGAACACATTAAAAGAGTTCTTGATATTGTTCATTTATTTACTACATCAGATGTGACTCAAGATCAACTTATGCTTCGTGTTTTCCATATCTTACTTACTGGAGCTTCAAGTAGATGGTTAAGGAACGAACCTGCTAGTTCGATTACTACTTGGGAAATTCTTAAGGGAAATTCTTTGAGCAAATACTGCCCACCTTCTCGTACTGCTAAAAGGATGGAGGAAATCAATAACTTTCAACAAGAGCCATATGAGACTTTATATCAAGTATGTGAACAATCCAAAGAACTCTTATTAAGATGTCCTCAACATTACTTAACCAATATGCAGGAGGTGATTTTGTTTTACAAAGGTCTGGATGTACCCACTAGACAGATTCTTGATTCCAAAGGAGGCGTGCCTACAATGAAGGCAGATGATGCTAAGAAATCCATCCAAGAAATGGTTGACTATTCTCAAAAATGGCACAATGGGGCATCTACTAGAAATAAAAGTAGTAATACTTATGATGGATTAGCTACTATTCAAGCTCGACTAAACAATCTCGGCAGGGAAATTAAGAAAGTAAATGAAAGAGTGTATGCTGCCCAAGTAGGGTGTAAATTATGCGGTGGACCTCATTACTCTAAGTATTGTCCATTAAAGGAGGAAGGAAATACACTTGAAGAAGCATACTACACTCAGTTTGGAGTACCATTCCCAAATGCATGAAGATATAGAGTCGCTGCTCCAAAATTCTACCAAAGATACAATGGAAATCCATCATATCAAGAAAGAAGACAAACGATGGAAGAATCATTAAGCAAGTTTATAGCAGAATCAGCAAAAAGACATGATGAAAACTCTTCTTTGATTAAGGAAATTCGAACCTCAACAGATGCTGCAATCAGAAATCAAGGAGCCTCAATCAAAGAATTAGAAACTCAAATTGGGTAAATGAGCAAGTTACTTCAAGAAAGGGGATCTAGAAGTCTTCTTAGTCTAACTGAAACAAACCTATGAGATCATGTCAAATCAATCTCGACTGCTTAAGAGGCTAATATATGTCACACCCCGCCAAGGCAAAAATGCGAGGCGCGACAAAAAATGGAATCATCACAACACATTGACGTCTATATAGAAAAACTAAAACATGCATAAAATACAAGGTATAGACACG